>BSBM01000014.1:2965000-2977500 GCA_027924585.1 Larix kaempferi
TCTCCACTCTCCATGGGTGGTTTCTGTTTGAAAACAAAATGATATAAACATTACTAGGAATTCAAGCTGCTCTTCAAAACTTAAAAAAATAAAATAACTAATATCAAAGAAAAATGCCCATCTATGTAAATACGAACAAGTTCCCCCTCTTCACCTTTTTCTCTTGGAGTTTATGTTAGTTTCTCTCAGTCTGGTTTGCACATGCCACTTAGTCTAATAGGAATTATTGTCACTGGACAATCTGCTGCTGGTAAGAGTTATACTTAAACTGCTTACTTTGGTTTTAGAACTGATGCGTATTCTGATTCTGGTTTCGAACCATCTGATTCAACTTTATAGGTGGACTAGAGATCGATCAACCTTTTATGGCCTACCCACCTGAAATTTTTAACCATTGAAACTAACTCGATAGAGTCACAGGGGTATTATTTCTCAAATTCATTTAAGCAGGTTGAGTGGAGTATTTCGATCTTTTTAGGACTCGGTCCAATTGAATTTTAATGGAGTCAGTGAAGCTATCTAATGTGGTCATTGATGGTTACTTTATGGCAGTCAAATTAGGCCCGTGGCTAAATGAAACTATCTAATTCTATGGAAGTCAAATTAGACCCATCACTAAATGAAGTTATTTAATGCAATAGTTGCAGGCTAATCTTCATCATCATCATCTTTCTCTCGCCCCCTTCATCTCCATCGAACACTTGAAAATATAAATTTGTGAAGATAATAACGCGCGCACGTTATGTATATATATAACATGAGCGTGTTTTGTATATACAAAACGCGCTTGCGTTTAGTATAACATTAGGCGCGAAAACAAAAAAAATTAATTTAACTATAATGCGCGCGCGTTATTTGAATTTAAACATAATGCACATGCGTTCCTGGTCTCCTAATCACCCACTCCTCCTGCACCCACATGTCGGCCACAGTCCTATGTGGTTGGTTCGGATTTACCAAACTTGTGCTATGGAATTTAAGAAACCATAACTAATTAGACGTTTCCACCATTTTTCTCAGTAAGCCTGTTTTTCACCGCTCTCTACCGCATGACATACATGACCATTATTGACGAAATTTTAGGCATAGATAGAATTTTTTATGCAGATTCCAAATATGTAATTTAAAAAAAAAATATTGAGATTTTCTATTTATTTCCTAATTTTCTTGTGTCATCACTCAAGTAAAAAAACATACTATTAGTGTTTATTCCGTAACTTTTTCATTTCACAACTTTTTTTAAAAAAATTGTATGCTGCACTAGTAGACACTGACCTCTACATGCTATTAAAAATCCAGGTCGAAATGACTGCATTAAGACCTTCAAAGGCTACACCCACATTTTACGTACCGTTCTCGAGGTTTGATCACTTACATAATTAAAAAAAAATTAAACATTTAATTTTGGAAAAATAGTGTTGTACTAGTGCTACAGGTTCTATACATGTATACCAGATTTTGTAGCCTGAAACCGTCATTTAGGCAGTGAAAGTCTACACCCACAAAAACATATACCTTATCATTTGCCAAAAAAATAAAAAGTGACTGTTAGAAAAAACGAAATATGACATAGTTATGTAAATTTTCATTACTTGAAACTTATATATTCGGAAACGTGACTCAATTTCCTACGTTTCATATTTTTTACTCGATGCAAGATATATTGTGTAAGTATCTCAAAAAATCCACGTAAGTTGATAGATGCCTGATTTTTTAGTTTTTGATTGCATCTAACATGCCAAAAGTGACCCTCATTAACTTACACATGCCCATATGTATTTATGTTATGAATAATTGCATTTACAATTCTAATTGTTTCAAATAATATTTGTTTTTTTGGTTGTAAAAAAGTCTTATAAAAAATCAAGGACCTTTTTTAAAAGGCTAACAAAACAAGAGAAAATGTTTGCAAAGGAAAGTCACATTGTTGAAATTGGATTTGAGTTTAGCAAATCTTAGTCATAGCCACTTTAAGCATCTTAGTGATATGGTTTATCTTACATTTTTAATGAATTTTAGAGAGTACATTATAATGTTAATTATTTTCTATATATCATATTTATTCATTCTATCACAAACACTTTAATGTCTTAGTATAAGGTGTATAAATGATGATAATAATTATACATCGATAAATATAAATTTAAAACGATTTTGATGTAACACTATAACCATATATGTACTACATTGGATTTGATGGTATTAGAATATCCACAATGCCAATACAACACTATATGTTAATATCCCATTAACATGATGCATAATTTTTTGTATGTTGCTGGGTAAAGTAGAAAATAATAGATTGGATTTGATGGTATTAGCATACCCACAATGCCAATACAACACTATATGTTAATATCCCACTAACATGATGCATAATTTTTTGTATGTTGCTGGGTAAAGTAGAAAATAATAGAGTGCACATTTGTGAAATATAAATATAATGTTTTTATGAATTAATGGTTTTTCGTTCCGAACATTTGTCACGTGTTTTATCGGGAACCTGACAAAAGTACATGAAACTCGCCACCTCGACTTGGTCCGGCACTGTCCGGTCCACTCTGGTCCAGTCCACCCAGGAAATCCAAACGCAAGCTATATAGTATGCAGGTATGTTTTGCAGATATTCATTTTTTGAATTTGATATGACAATATCAAATATAATGGAACTTAACAATATAATATATTAGCAATTGCCCATATTACATATTAGTGTTGGAAATTTCTAAATCTTTCAAGAAAGTAAATTTTAAATAGTTTATGTATTTTTATGTAATTAAGTATTTTGCTATATTTAATTGAGATCTATTTTTTTCAATTAATTATGATATTTGAATGGTTTGAATGGAATTCCTTAACATTTCCATGGAATACTAAAATCTTTGAAGGTATACTAAGTGAAAATGAGGGGGCTCTAATTAGAATTCATCTTTGAAGGTATGCTAAGTGAAAATGAGGGGCTCTAATTAGAATTCATCTCCTATGAATATGATCATTAATAAATGAAGGTTAATTAATCACTTTGTTTGTAAGGACAAGTCACATTTGAGATTAATGTTAAAGGGTTGGTGCAAGGTAATGATACCCAATTATGACACGTTAGTTGCAATGACATTTTGGAAAAACATAAATATTATCATTAAAATGAATTATTAGACATACCTACAAAACTTTTTTGGATTAGGTGTAAACAAATGAAACGTAGAAAAATGGATGACCTTCCGGAATATATAACTTTTATTTATGGAAAAGTGGTATAACCACCCCAAAATGTCATTATTCGAAGATTCGTATGTTATTTTTTTCTCAAACATAATGCACATGTTTTCGTTGAGCCACCCGTTTGCTATGTAAATTTTCAGTTTACAAGAAAACAAATATGTAGAGGTGTAGGCAACATAAGAATCTTGTGCGGAGATATTTTTTCAAAATTTTAAAAGTCAATTTTATATTTTTTTTTAAATTACCGAAGTCAGTGAAGCCCTAAAACGACATGGTCAAGTGTTGAGCCACCATATCATGGTCTAAAAATAGTCAAAAAAAAAAATAATTTTAGGTTGTAGGTATTTTCATGCTCTTGTACGGGTTTTCTTCCGTTTTCGAAATAGGTAAGCCAATCAAAAGTTATAAGCCAAATAAACGGCCTATGTTTTTTATAAATTTGACATGAGTGCAGTTAAAAATGAATTAAAAATAGTAAACAACAACAAATCTATTAAAAAATTATATATTTAGAATCTGCACACAGAGCTTGACAAGCATGTGCACTTTCATCTGTAGTGCACTCGTGGAGCTTATGTGGAACTAGTTGTGAAAAACCGAAAGTTACAGCATTTGATGTTTTCTGCCATAAATCAGGCATAAATCAGACCGAGCCTCAAGGTGCAATCCGAAGCTAATTCCAAGCCTATAAGGGTGCCAAAAACAATTTGAATTCATATACACGTGCACACAAACACGGGCACATGTGACTGATAGCGCGCACGCGTTGATAACAGCGCCCACGCGTCCGTGCGCGTACGCGTTATTATATGCCTTTGTATGATTTATTTAATTTCCTTTGTCAAGGGGATACATGAAGTTGATGAAGATGTGATGATGAAGAAGATGACGATGATGGAGATGTTGATGAGGAAGGGGGAGATGACAATGATGTTGAAGATGTTGATGATGATGATGAGATGATGGTGATGGTGATGATGATGAAGATTTTGATGATGATGACAAGGGTGATGAAGATGACGATGAGGATGATGAGGATGATGGTGATGATGATGATGATGATGGTGATGAGGATGATGGTGACGAGGATGATGATCATGATGGTGATGAAGATGATGATGGTGATGATGAATATGATCATCATCATCTTCATCATCTTCATCATCATCATCATCATCATCCTTGTCACCATCATCCTCATCACCATCATCATCATCATCAACATCATCACCATCATCCTCATCATCCTCATCGTCATCTTCATCACCATTGTCATCATCATCAAAATCTTCATCATCATCACCATCATCATCATCACCATCACCATCACCATCACCATCACCATTATCATCCTCATCATCACCATTGATGGTGATGATGATGAAGATGATGTTGATGATGAGTACGATGATCATCAACATCATCATCATCTTCATCATCGTACTCATATTCATCATCATCCACCATCATCATCATTATCATCATCATCATCATCATATTCCTCATCACCCTCTTCCTCATCATCATCATCATCAACATTTTCGTCGTCATCATCATCATCATCATCATCATCATCATCAATGATGATGATGATGATGATGATGACTATACGAAGATGATGATGAGGCTGATGAAGAAGATGGCGATGACGAGTATGATGAGGATGATGAAGATGATAGTTATGATGACGAAGACAATGATCATCGTGACCATGATCATATGATGATGATGATTATGGTAGGGATCTTCAAGATGGCGATGCTGATGACTAATGAAGATGATGATGACGAATATGATAATTTTGATGATGATGATCATATTTGTCATCATCATCTTCATCATTGTACTCATATTCATCATCATCCACCACCATCATCATCATCACCATCTAATCATCATCATCATCATCATCATCATTATCATCATCCTCATCCTCACAATGATGATGATGATGATGATGATGATGATGATGATCATGTTGTTGATGATGATGAAGATGCTGATGATGATGAGGATGATGTGCTACATATTTGTCATCATCTTCATCATCAACATCATCATCATCATCTTCATCATCAACATCATCATCATCATCATCATCATCTCCATTAGTCATCATCATCATCATCATCATCTTCATCATCATCGTCGTCATCATCATCATCATCATCATCGTCATCATCATCATCCTCATGCTCGTCCTCACAATGATGATGATCATGTTGTGGATCATGTTGTGGATGATGACGATGATGATGATGTGCTACATATTCGTCATGATCATCATCATCATCATCATCATCATATCCATTAGTCATCATCATCATCATCATCATCATCAACATCATCATCATCACCATCTTCATCATCATCATGATCTTCATCAGCATCATCATCATCATCTTGACAAAGATGATGATAATGATGATGATGATGATGATAATGATGATGATGACGATGAAGATGGTGATGATGATGATGATGATGACTAATGGAGATGATGACGATGAAGATGGGGATGATGATGATGATGATGACTAATGGAGATGATGATGATGTTGATGATGAATATGATGACGAATATGCAGCACATCATCCTCATCATCATGATCGTCTTCATCATCATCTTCATCAGCATCAACACCATGATGATGATGATGATGAAGAAGAAGATGGCGATGACGAGTATGATGAGGATGATGAATATGAGGATTATGATGATGAATACAATCATCATCGTGACCATGATCATATGAAGATGATGATGATGGTGAGGATGATGAAGATGGCGATGATGATGACTAATGAAGAAGATGATGACGAATATGATGATTTTGATGATGATGATCATATTCGTCATCATCATCATCATCTTCATCATTGTACTCATATTCAACATCATCCACCACCACCATCATCATCATCATCATCCTCGTCCTCACAATGATGACGATGATGAAGATGATGACGATGATGAAGATGATGATGATGATGATCATGTTGTTGATGATGATGAAGATGATGATGACGATGATGAGGATAATGTGTTTCATATTCATCAGCATCTTTATCATCAACATCAACATCATCATCATCATCATCATCATCATCATCATCATCTCCATTAGTCGTCATCGTCATCATCATCCGCATGCTCGTCCTCACAATGATGATGATAACGACGATGATGAAGATGATGATGATGATCATGCTGTGGATCATGGTGTGGATGATGATGAAGATGATGATGATGTGCTGCATATTCGTCATCATCTTCATCATCAACATCAACATCATCATCATCATCATCATCATCATCTCCATTAGTCATCATCATCATCATCATCATCATCACCATCTTCATCGTCATCGTTACCATAATCATCATCATCATGATCGTCATCATCATCATCATCATCATCATGACGAAGATGATGATGATGATGATGATGATGATGACGATGAAGATGGTGATGATGATGATGATGATGACTAATGGAGATGATGATGATGTTGATGATGAAGATGATGACGAATATGCAGCACACCATCCTCATCATCATGAACATCTTTATCATCATCATCAACATGATGATGATGATGATGATGATGATGAAGAAGATGGCGATGACGAGTATGTTGAGGATGATGAAGATGACGATTATGATGACAAATACAATGATCATCATGACCATGATAATATGATGATGATGATGATGGTGATGGTGAGGATGATGAAGATGGCGATGGTGATGACTAATGAAGATGATGAGGATGAATATGATGATTTTGATGATGATGATGATGATGATGATGACGATGATGAAGATGATGATGATGATCATGTTGTTGATGATGATGAAGATGATGATGATGATGATGATGTTGAGGATGATGATGTTGAAGCACATCATCCTCAACATCATCATCATCGTCATCATCTTCATCATCATCTCCATTAGTCATCATCATCATCACCATCTTCATCATCATCATCATCTTCATCATGATCTTCATCATCATCATCATCATGACAATGATGATGATGATGATGATGGTGATGACGAGTATGATGAGGATGATGAAGATGACTATTATGATGACAAAGACAATGATGATCGTGACCATGATCACATGATGATGATGATAAGGATGAGGATGATGAAGATGGTGATGATGATGACTAATGAAGATGAGTATGACGATGAATATGATGATTTTGTTGATGATGATGATTATCATATTCGTCATCAACATCATCATCTTCATCATCGTACTCATATTCATCATCATCCACCACTACCACCACCATCATCATCAGCAGCAGTAGCATATGATCATCATCTTCATCATCCTCATCATCATCTGCGTCCTCACAATGATGATGATGATGATGATAAGGAAGTTGATGATGATGATGATGTTTTGCATATTCCTCATCATCTTCATCATCATCATCATCATCTCCAAATTACTCATCATCATCATCGTACTCATATTCATCATCATCCACCACCACCATCATCATCATCATATCATCACGACGATGATGATGATGATGATGAATATTATGATGGTGACTATGGTGACTAATGATGATGACGAATATGATGATGGTGATGATGATGATGATGAATATGATGATGGTGATGACGAATATGATGATGATGGTGATGGTGGTGACTAATGAAGATGATGATGACGGATATGATGATTTTGATGATGATGATATTCGTCATCATCATCATCTTAATAATCGTACTCATATTCATCATCATCCACCACCATCATCATCATCATCATTATCATCATCATATCATCATCACCATCATCATCATCATCCTTGTCCTCACAATGATGATGATGATGATGATGATGATGAAGTTGATGATGATGATCATGGTGTTGATGATGATGAAGATGATCATGATGATGAGGATGATGTGCTGCATATTCTTCATCATCTTCATCATCAACATCATCATCATCATCTCCATTAGTCATAATCATCATGTTCATCATCACCATCTTCATCGTCACCATCATCATCATCATTATCATCACTTTATACAACATTAATATATCTACTATGTATTTTATTATTCTTGATGTAATACATATGTTTCTAATTCACAATTAAATTAATGTTTTGAAATCAAAATACACATTTGTAAATATACCCCTAAACCCCTAAACACCTAGAAGGACTTAAATGCACTTAGGGATTATGGGTTAGAAGAGGTCCTAAAGGCCTTTATCGGGGAGGGGCTGTTTATGGGGAGGGGCTCTAGGAATAACCCGACACATTTATATCTGTTGGGAAATAAATACAGTGAATGTTACCCACCAAACATTACAATTTTCAGCAGGGATACGCACCCGCCTCTAGCGCGCATGCGCATCTGGCGCGTGCATGTCCCTGTTGAACATAAAATTTAGAAAATCACCCCCGTTCTTTCTCCTGCAATTTTTTCCCCATTCATCGCGTTCTCTTCGTTGGTTTCACACACAGTACAACAAGCATTTACATGGTATATTGAATTCATACACCATTTGGATAAAATACACAACATTTGGGGCTCTATTTGGCTCTTTGTATTGAATACACACCTATTGGGCTCTATTTGGATCAATTGAGTGAATACACAGCAGTTGGACTCTATTTGGAACCTTGGATTGAATTCTCATGCTACTTGGACACACATGAAGTCTTCTTACATATAGTGGACACATCAAAAGAGCATTTGACATTTGAAGCAAAGAGTAATCATAATCCTTGAGGTATGGTGATAATTTTATCTTGTTAAATGTAATTTAGTCTTCATTCAATTGTTTGAATGGCATCTATTTTGGTTTTTCCTCATGAATTGTATGATAGATCTATTTTAGTCTTCTTAATCTTCAATATAGACAATAAAAACATCTTACCAACAAAAAACTACAACATGCACCAAGAAATGCTTTCAACCTTTCATGAAGATAATAAAAAAAATTTACTTGCATCACCACCAATAACATTTCATAATCACATTCATTCATCTAGTAGACAAACATTTGTTGAATTCCTCATGGTTTCACTACAACAACTCACAAAAACACCTAAACAATTGAAAGATCTTAGTATTTTGGGGCTATTTTCCCTCATCCATACCATGAAAATGAAGTGAGTATGAGCTTGTAAGATTATATGAAAACATTCTCACTAGATGTTGTTGTACATAATCAATTGCTGCATTGAGCTTTAATAATCTTGCACATCGAGTTTTAATATCTTGTTTGTTGTTCATTCTTGCAGGGGTGATATTTTTGTTTTTCCAAAAAATGCATTGAATATGGGAAACAAACGTAATAATAAAAGAAAGTCTAGAAGGACGTGTTTGCCCCCTGAAAAGGCCCATGAGATAAGAGAAAATGCTAGGTTGTACATGAACAACCAGAGAAATCAAAATGTTAGGGCCTTAGATCCATCAACAAGCAATGACGAAGTGGTTGAAGTCAATCAAATCTTTCCTGATTTCGAGTATGAAGGGATGGATGTTGAACAAGTTCTTAACTGGCAACCTCCCTAAGAAGAGCACACTCATGGCGAACACACTCCCTTCCAGGACCAATTTGTGAACGAAGGGCCATAACAAACCGTTGACGAGACTTGTACTTCCTTGCCGACTCCCTTGCCTCGACTATCAACCGGACGACGAAGAACTCCCAGACGTATTTATGTGGATGAAATTTCATTTTCAGGACTTGAAGGTAAGATGCCCAAACACACTATTGATTTCCATTGTAGCAAGATAATGAATTTTTTTTGAATCCAAAACCGATGCAACAAAATGTCAATTGTTTCTTGCTTTGTTAAAATCACATTGTCTAGCTCATGTTAGGAGAATTTTGCGCATAAAGCTAGTTAGAAGTTCAGAGGCCAACAGTCATGTTGTTAGAAATCT
Organism: Larix kaempferi; assembly: GCA_027924585.1. Classification (NCBI taxonomy): domain Eukaryota; kingdom Viridiplantae; phylum Streptophyta; class Pinopsida; order Pinales; family Pinaceae; genus Larix; species Larix kaempferi. The sequence goes on from BSBM01000014.1 coordinate 2,975,167, forward strand.
ACAATCTGCATTTAATTTGATTGGAAAAACTTCTCGTACAAAATATTTTAATACAACCCATCATGTACTGTCAGAATCGATTGTAGACAAATCCACACAACAACGTCGCCTACTATCACACACATGTAAAATCTTTAAAGTAGATAGAAAGTCTCTTCAAAAGTATTCTTCCATTAGAGAAAAACTTGACACCCCAGGCCAAAAATATTGTTGGGCCTTTGTTGGTAGGTTACCTTGTTCAGACATGAAGCTCATTGATGTTGTTAAAGAACTAGTGCAAAAGTTTTGGCATGATAACATTAGACCGTCATCAAATCAAAGAGATGTTTTAAAGTTTAGAAAAAGGTGTTAGGGGGGGTGAACTCCATGTCAAGCACTTCCTTGATACAACACAAATAGAACTCTATGAGAGGTTCAAGAATGAGCATACACAATTGAACTTGGGCCAAAGGTCCTTTGAAAAATGCAAACGCTGGTATGTTAGAATTTGCATTGATCGCAATACATGTTGTTGTAGATACCATGTAGAATTTGAGTACTATTATGATACATATAGACATATATTTTTTGGTTTGCATACTAATATTGTGTAGGATTTACCATCGTTACAACCACTGAATGCATCCAGATAATTTATACATAGCATAATGTGTCCAAGACCTGAAGGACAAAAATATTATAAAAGATCATGTTTATATGGGACGTGTTCTAGTTGCAGTGGATTTGCATTATTGAGCCCCTGCATCCACGTAACCGTGGAGCATGAATTTGGAAAGATGTCAGTAGAAATGCAGAACTTCCAATACATAACATATCAAGTAGATAGTTCGAAGGAAAGCAAAAAAATTGCATTGGTGAAGTCACAGGTAATCTAAGTTTCCATAATTTCATACTGTACATGTTGAATTTGTACATATATATTCAAATTGAAAATGTCACGTTGTATTAATGCCCTTGGTTTTGTGGCACCAGGTACAAATTTGCAAATTCGTGAAGGAATTCTACCAAAAGACCGAGCATTATGTATAGCACGTCCATGTAGCACGATGGCAGGATGAACCATACAGACAGTGCAGGGACACCTTTCCCAAGGGCACAATATTGTTGGTTGTGGAATTTGCGGAAAACTATACCCTACATCCACATAATGAGATTCAAAGTCAATACTACCATTCATACCAAGTTAGCATAATGGTCCATATCATGTACATGCACGTGCCAGAGAGCAACAACGACATGAGGATAATATTAAAAAGAGACCAACTTCTACATCAGTGACGATAAGTGCCACAACCTGCATTATGTGCAGCATTGCTTCAAAATTTTCTATGATCAGCTGAAGGAGAGAGGTATACAGATGGATCAACATTGGATATGGTCAAATGGCTATGCAGTCCAGTTCAAAAATGCACATGTTTTCCAGTGGTTGAGTATTCTGCACAAGACTTATGATGTGCTGCATGTATGGAACTATTTTGAGACCGATCAGGGAAAGGGAGAGCACGAAGGGGCTAGAGCATGTCTCAAAACTGCCCTACAAAGGGAGGAGATGAGGTGCACGGGACGCCCTCATATTCGGAATGTCGATTCCATAGTTCGATGGTGCAAAGAAAAAATGTCAGATCGAACCACAGAGCAACACATACCAATAGGTAGAGGACATGTCAGAAATTTCTGGAATGTAGTCGATATAGATCGATCGCGTTCTTATAGTTGTAGTACTGTGCAAGGCACTCGTGGATTTCATTCGGTTCGAAGCTCAAACAACCCCTTATTTTAAATATGGAAGCGAAAACTTGCTTGCTTTTGTGGGTCTTGCAGCAGTTGTGAGTGGGATGAGTGCGAATCAATGGAGTGGATTGATGAATAGGATCATGTATCACTTGTAGTGGACCCACGTGCAGTTGTTGAAACAATCTAGTTAGAGGAATGCCAGTCCTCTATTTCGAATGAATATGATCATATATCTGATATTGTACAGCCAGGTAAACATTTCTGCATGCATATCCCGGTTACCTCCTTGTTTTTGTAATTATCCAAGTTATCAAACCACTACTTGTTGGAATATGACCTTAAAATGCATTTTTACAGGACACATTTACGCAGTTGTCACCCTGACAGACAGTGCAATTGGGACGAATTATTGGTTGGCACGATGCATCCAGGGGAAGCAAACCCTCCTCGCACCATTAATGGATAGTGAAGGCATTACCTTTGCGACTGGCTCAATGGTTGTTCAGGGGGAATATCTTACAGTGGATGGAAAGGGACCAAAGAGCAATGGCTACACATACATGGATTATAGACCAGGGTCGTGGGTGTATCACTTTACGC
>BSBM01000014.1:2980000-3050000 GCA_027924585.1 Larix kaempferi
AAATATGTTGGGAAATGTCTATTACATTAGATTTTCCGATGGGCAAGCGACTTACAGAAGGAAATATGGCGGCTGTAGGTATCTATGCTTTTCTTCCGACGAAAATTGTAACAGGATTTCCATTTATAATATAGGCATATTTTTTACTGGTTTCGTCAAGAGAAAGTATCACTTTCAATAACAAGTGGAACCAGGGAATCCTTCGTTGTGTTCTATTAGCCTTTTGTTCAGCATTTCTTGCTCTGATAAGTGGTAATTCACCTTTATCATCAAAAAACTTGGGTCTATAGGTACCTTCCCTTTCATATTCCTCGTTATCCACAACTAACACAAGCTAGAGATGCCATTCAGACCCAATTGAAAGCTGAGGAAGTGGTTTTATGTGACGTCAGCTTTGGGAATAAACGTTTATGTAAACCAACAGAATCTCAGACAATGCTCCCTGATTTTAAACACATTATGGAGAAAGCAAGAGGACAAGTTCATTAAAGCGACTTAATTCATCTATATTCTTGTAATGTACACATAGTCCATCCTTATCTTGATAAACAAGAGTTTTATAATAGCTTGAATTCTTTGGGCGTGGTTATCTCCCTATATTCGGTTGTCTGATTGGTTGACAAGCTTGCTGAAAATATGTACGTTGAACTTTTTTGTTTTATTGCTGAAAATTGGAAGGGATTATTAAAGTCACTTGGAAAATGCTCCTTTGTTGAAATATGTAAGTTCTTCCAATAACATAGATTTGGCTAGTGTATCAAATGCTGCCGTCCACACCAGAATTTATCTTTCGTCAAAGGAGTCACACATATTGTGGTTGACCAAATGGTATGGGGAGCTTGGAAGTGCCGCCAAAGATTATTCCATGCCAGAAGGCAATTATAATTTTAAATCCTCGAGAATGCCTGAATCTACCTAGAAGGCAATTATAAATTTAGATCCTCGAGAAGGTGAGAAACTATATGAGTGGTTGAATCAATATCCTAAAATTACAGAGCTTTCTATCTCAAAGTTTGTTGAGCGGCTCCTAGTTTTAGTATCAGACTCAACAGACAATAAACTTGTTATCACCACTGCACATTTTTTGCACTATTCAACTGCAAATAACTACGTCTGGCCCGAAGAGCTTACTAGTCTTTGCAAGAATATTCCCGTAGTAGATGAAGGTGGGAAAATCGTTAGGGTACGAGGCTCTCCGAAGTTTCTCCAGCCTGCATCCACGAGTATTTGGGCCAAGTTAATTGGGCCAAGCTGTCCCTGAATAGCCCTGGGGTGCCCGACTAGAATGCTTGTAGCACCCGAACAGTGGCTCGGTTCGCAAATCCATTGATTTCGGTGGGTCCGGGACACCAAGTTTCAACTAGGGGGACCCCCCCATAGCGTCCCTCGAAGACCCAAAAGCAGTGCCAATGGGCCATCTACGGAGCTAGGGTTTTGCTCAATCATGGCCATTCCAAATCCGCTCAAGGGGGCCATTTCTCATCCGGATGCCCCCGGGCGTGCGTGGCCATTGTGGACAGGTCCAAAATGGCCACATGGACCTGTGGGAGGTGATGGAATCCAAGTCCACTCGCCAGTTTGGGTTCTGTGGCCCCAGGGCAAATCCTCTAAGTGTCCCTGAATGACCCCGGGATGCCCGACAAGAATGCCCATAACACCCAAACCATGCCTTGGTTCGGGAATCCATCGATTTCGGTGGGTCTAGGACACCGGGTTTCAGCTAGGGGACCCACCATAGCGTCCCTCGAAGACCCAGAAGTGGTGCTAATGGGCCATCTCTGGAGCTACAGTTTTGCTCAATGAGGGCCATTCCAAATCCGCTCGAGGGGGCCATTTCTCATCCGGATGCCCCCAGGCGTGCGTGGCCACTTTGGACAGGTCCAAAATGGCCACATGGACCTGTGGGAGGCGATGGAATCCAAGTCCACTCTCCAGTTTGGGTTCCGTGGCCCCAGGGAAAATCCTCTAAGTGTCCCTGAATGGCCCCGGGATGCCCGACAAGAATGCCCATAACACCCAAACCATGCCTTGGTTCGTGAATCCATCGATTCCAGTGGGTCCGGGACACTGGGTTTCAGCTAGGGGACCCACCATAGCATCCCTCGAAGACCCGGAAGCGGTGCCAATGGGCCATCTCTAGAGCTATGGTTTTGCTCAATGAGGGCCATTCCAAATCTGCTCAAGGGGGCCATTTCTCGTCCGGAGGCCCTCGGGCATGCATGGCCATCGTGGACAGGTCCACAATGGCCATGTGGACATGTTGTAGGTGACAGAATCCAAGTACGCTCGCCGGTGTGGGTTCTGTGGCCCCGTAGCAAATCCTCCAAGTGTCCCTGAATGGCCCCGGGGTGCCCGACTAGAATGCCCGTAGCACCTGAAACATGGTTCGGTTCATGAATCTGTCGATTCTGGTGGGTTCGGGACACCAGGTTTCAGCTAAGGGACCCCCACAACGTCCCTTCAAAGTCCCAGAATCGGTGCCAATGAGCCATCTCCGGAACTAGGGTTTTGCTCAGTGAGGGCCATTCTGAATCTGCTCAACGGGGCCATTTCTCGTTCAGATGCCCCTGAGCATGCGTGGCCATCGTGGATAGGTCCACAATGGCCACATGGACCTGTGGGAGGTGACGGAATCCAAGTCCGCTCGGCGGTTTGGGTTTCGTGGCCCTGGGGCAAATCCTCAAAGTGTCCCTGAATGGCCCCAAGGTGCCCGAATAGAATGCCCGTAACACCCGAACCGTGGCTCGGTTCGTGAATCCATCGATTCCGGTGGGTTCGGGAGACCGGATTTTAGCTAAGGGACCCCCCACATTGTCCCTCGAAGGCCTGAAAGCTGTGCCAATGGTCCATCTCTAGAGCTATGGTTTTTGCACCCATTCAGGGACACTTGGAGGATTTGCTTCGGGGGCATGGAACCCAAACAGATAAGTGGACTTGGATTTCGTCGCCTCTCATAGGTCCACGTGGCCATTGTGGACCTGTCCATAGTGTTCACGCATTCCCAGGGGCCTCCGGATGAGAAATGGCCCCCTTGAGTGAATTTGGAATGGCCCTCACTGAGCAAAATCGTAGCTCCAGAGATGACCCATTGGCACCACTTTCGGGACTTTGAGGGATGCTGTGGGGAGGGTCCTAGCTGAAACTCAGCGTCTCGCACCCATCGAAATCAACGGATTAGCGAATCGATCCTAGGTTCAGGTTCTACGGGCATTCTAGTCGGGCACCCCGGGGCCATTCAGGGACACTTGGAGGATTTGCTCCAGGGCCACGGAACCCAAACCGGCGAGCGGACATGGATTTCGTCGCCTCCAATAGGTCCACATGGCCATTCTGGACCTGTCCACAATGGACAAGCATGCCTGGGGGCCTTCGGATGAGAAATGGCCCCCTTGAGCAGATTTGGAATGGCCCCCCACTGAGCAAAACCCTAGCTCCGGAGATGGCCCATTGGCACCACTTTCGGGTCTTCAAGGGACGCTGTGGGGGGACCCCTAACTGAAACGCAGCGTCCCAGACCCATCAGAATCAACGGATTCACGAGCCGAGCCATGGTTCGGGTGCTACGGGCATTCTAGTCGTACATCCTAGGGCCATTCAGGGACACTTGGAGGACTTGCCCCGGGGCCACAGAACCCAAACTGGCAAGTGGACTTCGATTATGTCACCTCCCACCACAATGGCCACGCATGCCCCGGGGCATTCGAACGAGAAATGGCCCCCTTGAGCGGATTTGGAATGGCCCTCATTGAGCAAAACCCTAGCTCCAGAGATGGCCCATTGGCACTACTTTTGGGTCTTTGAGAGATGTTGTAGGGGGTCCCCTAGCTGAAACCCAGCATCCTGGACCCACCGGAATCGACGGATTCGCAAACTGAGCAATGGTTCGGCTGCTATGGGAATTCTAGTCGGACACCCCGGGGCCATTCAGGGACACTTGGAGGATTTGACCCAGGGCCACGGAACCCAAACTGGCGAGCGGACTTGGATTCCATCACCTGCCACAGGTCCACATGGCAATTGTGGACCTGTCTACTGTGGCCATGCATGCCCGAGGGCATCCAAACGAGAAATGGCCCCCTTGAGCGAATTGTGAATGGCCCTCACTGAGCAAAACCCTAGCTCCGTAGATGGCCCGTTGGCACTACTTTCGGGACTTCAAGGGATGCTGTGGGGGGTCCCCTAGCTAAAACCCAGCATCCTGGACCCACTGGAATTGACGGATTCGTGAACCGATCCACAGTTCAGGTGCTACAGGAATTCTAGTCGGGCACCCCAGGGCCATTCAGGGACACTTGGAGGATTCTACTGTAAATTGTGTTTGGTGATAAAGGATTTTAGTGTGGATTGTGTTTGATGTCATTTATGGAGAACCCCAAGGAATATATTGAAAAGTTCAAGAAAGACAAGTTCTATATTTGGGAAAAAGAAAATCCAAGCTCAGTCAGGGAGTGTTCAATTTTTGCACATTGGGGTCAAATTTGCAAAATCGTCCACTAGGCACTTATGGCTAGCGTTCCCAACCGGAACCTCCCTGGACACACCTGGATGTCTTCTTGGAACCCAGTTTTGTTGCACGGTTGGAGTTATGTGCCCCCGACAGGTATCCAGCAGGTGTCCCTAAAGTCCTTTTGGATGCGAGACGGAGCGAGCCATAGAATGACGACCGTGGGTCCGATCGACGAACTGTCCACTCCGTTGGATTCAGGATGTTGGGATAGTGCTAGGGGTGCCCCTCTCCTTCGGTTTCGTGGCCCGGGTGTCACCTTGTAGGTCCATCTTGGAAACTATTGTTTTGCTCAGTGAGGGAGTGTGCAATTTTTGCATATTGGGGTCAGATTTGCAAAATCATCCATCGAGCACTTGTGGCTAGCGTTCCTAGCCAGAACCTCCCTGGAGACACCTGCATGTCTCCCCAGAACTCGGGTTTGTTGCATGGTTGGAGTTCTATGCCCCCGGCAGGTATCCAGCAGGTGTCCTTGAAGGCCTTTTGGATGCAAGATGGAACGAGCCATAGAATAATGACCATGGGTCCGGTCGATGAACCGTCGACTCCGTTGGATTTAGGACATTGGGATAGTGCTAGGGGTGCCCCTCTCCTCCAGTCCCGTGGCACAGGTGTCACCTTGTAGGTCAATCTTGTAAACTAAGGTTTTGCTCAGTGAGGGAGTGTGCAATTTTTGCACATTGGGGTCATATTTGCAAAATCATCCACCGGGCACTTGTGGTGAGTGTTCCCAGCCGAAACCTCCCTGGACACACCTACATGTCTCTCCGGAACCAGATTTTGTTGCATGGTTGGAGTTCTATGCCCCCGGAAGGTATCCAACAGGTGTTCTTGAAGCTCTTTTGGATGCGATACGGAACGAGCCATAGAATGATGACAGTGGATCCAATTGACGAACCGTCAACTCTGTTCAATTCAGGACATCGGGATAGTGCTAAGGGTGCCCCTCTCCTCCGGTCCGATGGCTCGGGTGTCACCTTGTAGGTCCATCTTGGAAACTAGGGTTTTGCTCAGTGAGGGAGTGTGCAAGTTTTCCACATTGGGGTCAGATTTGCAAAATCATCCACCAGGCACTTGTGGCTAGTGTTCCCAACTGGAACCTCACTAGACACACCTGCATGTCTCCTCGAAACTCGGTTTTGTTTCATGGTTCGAGTTCTATGTCCCCGACAGGTATCTAGTAGGTGTCCCTGAAGGCCTTTTGGATGCGAGATGGAATGAGCCATAGAATGATGACCGTGGCTCCGGTTGACGAACCGTCGACTCCCTTGGATTCAGGAGGTCGAGATAGTGCTAGGGGTGCCCCTCTCCTCCGGTCCCGTGGCCCAAGTGTAACCTTGTAAGTCCATATTGGAAAATAGGGTTTTGCTCAGTAAGGGAGTGTGCAATTTTTGCACATTGGGGTCAGATTTGCAAAATCGTCCACCAGGAACTTGTGGCTAGCATTCCCATTCGGAACCTCCTTGGACACACCTCCATGCCTCCCTGGAACCCCATTTTGTTGCACGGTTGGAGTTATATGCCCCCGGCAGGTATTCAACAGGTGTCCCTAAAGGCCTTTTTGATGCGAGATGGAACAAACCATAGAATGACGACTATGGCTCCAATCGACGAACCGTCGACTCCGTTGGATTTAGGACATCGAGATAGTGCTAGGGGTGCTCCTCTCCTCCGGTCCTGTGGCCCGGGTGTCACCTTGTAGGTCCATCTTGGAAACTAGGGTTTTGCTTAGTGAGGGAGTGTCCAATTTTTGCACATTGGGGTTAAATTTGCAAAATCGCCCACCGGGCACTTATGGTGATGATGATGAAGATTGTGATGGTGATGAAGATGGTGGCGTTGATGATGATGGTGATGGTGATGAAGACGATGATGATGGAGATGTTGTTGAGGGACCTATAGATGACAATGATGATGAAGATGTTGATGATGATGAAATTGGTGATGATGGTGGAGATGATGATGATGGAGAAGATGATGATGATGGAGATGTTGATGAGGATGATGGAGACGATGATGAAGATGGAGATGTTGATGATGACGGAGAAGATGATGATGATGGAGATGTTGATGAGGAACCTAGAGATGATAATGATGATGAAGATGTTGATGATGATGATGATGATGGTGATGATGATGAAGACATTGATGATGATGGTGATGAAGATGATGATGATGATGATGGAGATGTTGATGAGGAACCTAGAGATGACAATGATGATGAAGATGGTGATGATGATGAAGACGTTGATGATGATGGTGATGGTGATGAAGATGATGATGATGGAGATGTTGATGAAGATGATAGAGAAGATGATGATGATGGAGATGTTGATGAGGATGATGGAGAAGATGATGATGATGGAGATGTTGATGATGACGAAGAAGATGATGATGATGGAGATGTTGATGATGATGGAGAAGATGATGATGATGGAGATGTTGATGATGATGGAGAAGATGATGATGATGGAGATGTTGATGAGGAACCTAGAGATGACAATGATGATGAAGATGTTGTTGATGATGATGATGATGGTGATGATGATGAAGATGTTCATGATGATGGTGATGGTGATGAAGATGATGACGATGATGATGGAGATGTTGATGAGGAACCTAGAGATGACCATGATGATGAAGATGGTGATGATGCTGAAGACGTTGATGATGATGGTGATGGTGATTAAGATGATGATGATGATGATGAAGATGATGATGATGGAGATGTTGATGAGGAACCTAGAGATGACAATGATGATGAACATGTTGATGATGATGATGAAGATGATGATGATGATGATGGAGAAGATGATGATGATGGAGGTTTTGATGACGATGATGGAGAAGATGATGATGATGGAGATGTTGATGATGATGGAGAATATGATGATGATGTTGATGTTGATTATGAATATGATGATGATGGAGATGTTGATGATGGCACACATTTGATGATGGCACGTATTTGTAGCATTGTGTAAATAAAAGTTGGTCAACATGAAATACTCATGCAAGCCAACATGCATAGAGCATTGATCATGTGAAGATTTCAATTATTGGCAATGGAATTTCGCATTGGAATTCCATTTCATCTACTCCCTTCAAACTAATTTTTTTTTACGTTTTAAATTTTTACATTGCCCTTGACACAAAGTTTTAGTGACAAAATAACCCTTCAGCAATGAAGTTAGACTTTAAAAAAATATCATTTAATAATTTTTTTTATTAAAGAATAATTCGTGGAAGTTGATATTTGACCACATGTAATGGAACAAAACAAAACTTTCAATTTGAACACGTTGCATTAATGGTGTAATTGAAATTGTGACATTCCATTCCGAATGACTTGGTTTTAAAGAGCAGATAAATATAATATGCCCTTTATAGAGGCTATTAATTAAAAACACATTGCTATTGAGACTGTACTATGATTTTCTCCCCTTCCTTAGTCAAAAGAAGATTTATAAGGTTGTTTTTCCAAGGTATAGGATGTTTTGGATTTCTCAACTATTATTGCATGTGAACTTGCATTCGTACCAAGCTACAACAAATATTTCACGGAAGTGGATTTGTCTATGTGAATAGATAAGTGAAAATATTTTAGCAACAAGACCTATAAATTTTAACTCGGAAGTATTGGAAATGTACAAAGTGGGATTGAGAGGCTTGATGGTGATTGTAGTAGTGGGCATGGTATTGGTGGGAATGATGTCGTGATAGTGGAATTAAACATTAAGATGGTGACCCTAGAGCTTGGATCCTATCCTAGAAACACGAGAGTCTAGCCTGAAAACCCTAGTTGGTAGCATAAACCCTAGTTTGTATTCTAATCACAATGAAACCCTATTATGTAGCCTAAGATCTAGCCCTAAATTATAATACATATATAAATTAAATCATTTTCATTGTACATGTATATCCATGTGCATACATTTGAATCCAAATCACTATACACATATATGCATAGTATCTCATCTATATAGCAAGGGTCCATCATCAACTAGAAAACCGTTGTACCTAGCACCAGATACCTAATTTAGAAACCTAATTGTTTGAAATAACATGCACCATGAAGATTTTTATATGGTGGATATGCACACCTATGACAACCTTCTCAATGGATGGCAAACCTAATATTATGATAACATTAGTAAAGCTTAGTCCAACATGTAGTAATGCTTACATGTTCTAGTGTTGATGGCGCACTAATGGATGCATGCAACTTGATAAGGGTGTATGTGTGACTCCATTGATGTCATGCAAGTCCTAAATGTATTTAACAAGTGTCTGAGTGTCCAATAGATGAATTAGGATGTCCTAATACCTCTAAATCCCTTCCAGACAGAATTCGAAAGCATTTGGGGTATTGGGGTAACAAGTTGGTGTGTTGAGGTGGACAGAGCCTCACAAATACACCTCATATTAGTCATTTATTGTAATTTCAACTATATGTGTTTAAGTCAACGTGTCTACATAATATTAGATCACTATCACATAATGATAAATTAAGGAAGTCCTAATTGTAAATGGTAGTGGATGTGATGGTCATCAAATCGAAGGTGGCTATATCCATGAGTGATAATTAATGAGCTAGCTATACATTATGCTCAAGGTTGTCCTATTTGTATGGTGCCAATTGATTAAGAAGTGATTCCATAACTTGCTTATTAATTTGTTGCATGATCTTAAGTAGACAAAATGGTCAATATAAATACTAGTGACGACATTTTATTATGTAGAGCATGGACATTTTGGATCTCATTATGTAGAGCTATTAAAAATCATGTTGGATCTCATTTTAACATTTTGACAACAATGGACATTTTCTATTTGTAAGTATTCTTTTCCTAGTACTCAAGTTCCCAATATATATCTTATGTTCCATGAGGTGTGATTTGTCCATCCATTTATTCTGTTTGTTTTTTGATTAATTCTCACACATGATTTTGTTTCAGTTAGCCTATGTTTATAATGTTTTCTTAACATAGATACCATTACAAGCTTTTACACGTGGAAAGATAAACCAAGCTGAACTATGATATCCAACTTCGCTTCTAAGATCTAGGTAAGCTTCAGGTTGATTCACATTATCAACTAATGCATGGACATCATTGGTACCAAAACTTAAGACCGCATGCCATGGACGGATAGAAGTAAAAACCAAATTTAGACAACATCACATCATGATACACACAACATGAGACAACAAGATACTAATATAGACAACGTCGATATAGATCACATAACTGAAGATCCATGTACATTGAGGCTACAAAACTCATCCAAACATATACAATTTCTCTCAAATAGTGGAACATGGTTCCCAATGTACGTACAATGACAACTTGTGCCCTATACAAAGTGCGACAACTCATGCCGTAGAGCCAAAATACATGGAAACTCGTTCCGTAGATACAAAGTACATCAAAACTGGTGCACAAACGTGCCACATCGTGGCTAATGTACATAACACATGGTGTGTCAATCATTGTGACCACCCCCGTCACTCCCAGGTGCATCTCCAAAGTCGATCTTCTTTCTCTTAGAGCTACTAGTATCTCCGATCTTCTTCCCTCTAGGAGTAGACCATCTCTGCGGGATCTGGAACAAATGATATAAGATACCGTCATTTTCAAGCATTTGCAACATTTACCACATTTATAAAACAAATGTAGAATTCCAATCTTAAATAAATCACCTCTGATGTGGGTGAGAAATGTGGGGCAGGCGTCCTGGATCTGCGGAGCCTCTCAGCAATTCCAGCCTACAATATTTACAACAATCATTTCATTAAAAAGTAATAATTGCTTAAATTAATTTTTGTTAATGCATCAAAATATTTTCATAAATTAGCTTGATTCTCACCGTGAACACCTTCGACGATGGACATGGTTGGGCTTTTGGGCTAGTAGGTGGAGCAGATGGCCGGACAACCAGCTCCAGTGCAGTCATGTGGGGGGGGGGGAGGGCACAGATGCAGTGGCATCCACTATAGGTGCAACCATTGGAGGAACAGATGAGGGTTCTAGAAGAGTAGATGCCACAGTAGTGGCAGGAAGTGGGGATGATAGGGTGGGAGAAGACATGGTGGTATGGGGTGCAGGAGGACGTCGTGGATGATGAACCCCTACCGGTTGTAAGATAGATGGTATCGAACGAAAAGGACTATGGGGGATGTTGAGGGATGGTGCATGGGAGGGAAGTCCTACATGGAGGGAGGATGATGGAGGAATGGGAGGTTGTGGACGAAGAGGGGAAGGTGGAAGGAAGGGGGGGGGCGTGGACGAATGGGGGAGGATGGATAGACATGGGGTCGTGAATAAATGTGGGAGGATGTATATACGGGGGGGGCATGGACAAGTGGGGGAGGATGGATGGAGGGGGGAGTATGGCCGGGGAGGGGGGGATTGATGGAAGGGAGGGTTTGGACGAAGGGAGGGGTCTAGATGGAAGCGAGGGGGGGGGCTCATGTGAGAGGGTGGAAACACAGGACTAAAATGGGAACCTGCAGCTCTTGGTGGCACCTACATATACATTTGTAATATCACAATTTAATAAACAAACAATAAATTAAACCATAGTAAGTCGGAACAATTCAATTTAAAATCATGCTTATAACTACACATTGTACCTGTGTATATGGTGATCTGCCAATCCCCGGTGGGGGTGGTTGATCACCATAGTCAGGGAACACCCGTGGACACTAAGATGCATGCATGTTATGAACATGTTAAACAAGTCATTATTTAGGAAATCAAGATATTCAAAAACATTGTACGAACTATCAACGTGTATGCCATAAATATAAATACTTGAGTAATATAAATGACATAAGTAATAACAATATTATGTCAGGTACTGAAAACACCTCTGTGTGGGGTGCCGCAATTTTAGTTGCAGCTGCCATTGCTGCATCCAGGTTGGGAGATTCTACATTCTCCCATGTTGGTGTGCCAACTTTGAATAACTGTACATTGAAATAATAGTTTAAGTCAAACAAAAATACTTTAAAAATACTTTACAAGTTATCAAGTGATGATTGAAAACACATTAAAAAAATTGCTGACCTAATCCATATAACAGCTCTCGATCGGGGCAGGGCAAGTGTGCCCGCAATGGGGACAAAGATGTGGAATTTCACCCGTCGAACTGGAATGCCCAGCATGGCTACCACTCATCATGGGTATACCCTGACCCTGTCATGAAGGCCCTGCACCTGAATCTCTATCAAGGTCGATCGACCTCTCCACTGAAGTCACTGCTACACAGGAGGTGTGTCTGAGGAGTCCACGTGCAACATTCCTCATTGCCACCTCGATCAGATCAAGTTTGTGGGGCAACTGAGGTGGCTGGGGAGACAGGTTAGGGTCACGCCTAGAAGCTGGTGGCCCTCTTAGTGGGTCCCTCCTATCAGCAGGTTGATCTTGGGCAGAGCCACACCCAACACCCTGGAACTTGGTTATGTCAAAATAGTTGACATGGAAACCGAGGAAACACTCAGCCCATAGTTAGCGAAGGAAGTACTGTGGAACCTCCCTATTATTTTAGGGATGTTTATCATACACCATGAACCAACTCCGCATCTAATTGTCCCTCCATGGTTGGTAATGACACCAATCCATGCAGACCTGTGGCTTTGTAATGTTCGGTGGTTGGTTTGTTTTCGGATTGGTGAACATACTGTATAATTGGGCTTTTGTAATGTTCAAATCTTTTATTACTTCCTTGGAGATGCCCTGTTAAGATCCTAGTGGGCGGCCTTCACTAACATCTCGAGGTTTTGGTGTAATGGTTCGTATCATTTGGTATCAGAGCCTCCACCCAGGTTCAAGTCACAGAGCCGGTGGCAACGTCGGCATTGCAGTGTTTGTCCGAGGCTCGTACGATGCAAAGGGGAGACCACCGTACGGGCGCACATACAGCCTAGATTCTGGACTACGGAGCGTGGTGGGATGTTAATATCCTAGTGGGCGGCCTTCACTAACATCTCAAGGTTTTGGTGTAATAGTTCGTATCATTCCCGTGGAGTAATACTCCCGCATCCTAGCTCTAAATTCAGTCATATCGGTCAATTGCTGGTGTGCATGGATGAGGGAGTCAACTGAGTTCTCAATTGACATGGAAAGAGATAATCAAGATGATTCCCCCAAGTTTCTTAGTTCACAAGTGTGCACTTGCATTTCATTTACATAATGGTTAAGGTCATCTTGTTCAAAATTTGCTTGGGGGTTTTGGTTTTGTTCGGCATTTGGATTTTGTTCACGGTTTTCTTCGGAATTGGGTCCAAAGTTTGGGTTTTCTTGTGTTCCAACGGACTCGAGGTTAACATCTTGTTCACTCATTATCTTAGTTTACGATCTGCAATTGAAAATTGGTTCGTTGTTTTCAAAATTTGGGAATTATTAACAATTAAATAAAAAAAAAAAAAAAAAATTGACACAAAGAATGAATAAAATGAAAAAAAAACTTGATATTTACCTATGAATCGATGTGTTGGTGAGTTTGTGGTTGTTCTTGGGTGGTTTTGTCCTCCTTGGGTTTTTGAATTGATGTGCACGTGGGGTGGAGGTTGCGCTCGTCCAAATAGAACAATGGGGAAATTGTGCTCTGTTTTTTTTTTAACAGAGGCGCGTGCATGCCACATTTATGTGCACGTGCCAGGAACGTGCACGCGCCTCGGTTCGGTATCGAACCTAGCGGCGCGTGCGCACTGCCTTAGGTACGTACGCATCATTTTTTTTTTCCGCTAGTGCATACCCATTGCAATGAACTTGGGGACCATCTTCATGCGCCCGCCCTAAAACCATGCAACAATAAATCCTAGCACACCCTTGTACATAGCCATTGAATGCTCATGCTCGAATTAATGGTGTTGGGAATTACTTGGTGCTTCAATGATGGGATAATTCAAGCTTTGGCTAATGTTTTTCACCATTTTGAGTACATTTTGAGGAGAAGAGGATGTTGAAGAATGTAGCTCAAACAGAAACTTCCACATACGGGTTCAGTATGAATGCACCAAAAGTAGTTCAAGTTAGTTCTATTTTGTAATTCACTTTAGGAATAATGTGAAAGTCTTATATTTCATTGATGGAATCTAATAAGGTGTATTTATACATCAATTATTTAGATTAATCTCAAGCATACATTTCGTTGTAAAATTAAAGTTTTGGTAGATTAGGGTTTTAGCTAAGTATAGAGGTAGGTCAATATATAGTGTTTAGATAGACAATGTTGTCTAATAGGTGTTGAAGATTATGTAACTTCAGAAGATATTCTTGTATTGCATAAACCCTAAAAGAATAATACTAAAGATATACTCTCAAAGAAATCAAGTGAAAATAGACAAGTCGGCTCCACAGAAATCAATGGGTAAAACTGCCCCAAACAATGGGCAACACTACCCCAGTGAAGTCGTCCCTATAGTGAATAAGTCAGCCATAGAAGAATATAAAGAAGAGGGTCACATTCCTCATTTGGACACACTCAAGTTCGCTCAAGCAAGTGAATAAGTTCACATGGGAGAGTATCTATGGCTGGAGGAAGCTTATGTTTAGGGTTCTATCTTATCTTGTATTTGTATCTTCTATTCTTGGGGCATCTTTGTGTGAGAGAGCTCATGCTCTTCATTGTATTGGCATTGCACATGTTGATAGAATCTATACTTAAGAAGTTATGTTGGGTTTTCTTTCCCTAGAGGGTTTCATAGGATAAACTCTTGTGTATGTTATGCTTGTCTATCTTTCAGTTATCCTATTGCTTATGTTTATTGTGATATAGTAGAAATTGTTTAAAGATCTAACATACCTACTATTCAAGTGCAAATTATAACATGGTATCAAATCCATACTGAAAAAATTCATTGTACAACTACAATTAACGAAAGTTGAAAACTAGGGATTCATGTTCTGGGAAGTACCATCCACAGATCAAATTGAAAAGGAGGTCAAACCAATTCTCCCTAGGAAGGCACATATTTCTATAGAGGAAGAATTCAAATCTGAGAAATTTCATTTTTAACCTAATCACTTTTTCTTAGGAAAACTACGGCATCATATTTTTGGTAGTTCTGTCTAGAGATCCAGAAGAAAAGTATCTTTGCTCAACTCACCTTAGGGAGTCGGATCTCTTCCTTGGATCACAATTTCAAGATTCACAAGTTGAAAAATTAGGGTTTCTCTATCAAACCTTAGGTCAACACATTTCAGAAGGACCTTGAAGCTAGCACTTGACTTGAGCATCTCAATTGGTAAGTTCTATAATATTTGTTTCCATTTGATGTCCTCATATTATCAAGATTATCAAGATGTCAAGCAAAACCAAGTTTGATGAGAAGCTTGAAGGAGATGATAACTTCAAAGCATAGAAGTATATAATGCTTCTCATTCTAGAAGAAAATGATTTGGAGAGAGGTTGCAGAGCTATAGGGAGAGGAAGACAAAGCAAGGAATAAGAAGAACATGGTTAGGGATAAGAAGATCATTTCTAATTCCGTCAAAGATTACTTGATCCCTCATGTTTCATCCTTGAAGAATCCCAAGGAAATGTTTGATGCATTAACCAATTTATATGAAGGGAAGAACATCAACCAGAAGATGACCTTGAGAACTCAACTCAAGAATGTGAAGATACAAAGTTCAGAGACCATCCAATCCTACTTCACAAGGGTTTCCCAAATTAAAGAACAACATGAATCCATTGGAGATATAATTGAAGAAGCTGAGGTAGTAATGACTACATTGAATGGTCTACCAAGGTCTTCAGAAACATTCAATCAAGGAATCTATTCTAGAAGAAAGCTAACCAATTTCAATAGGTTGTGGGAAGATTGCACCCAAGAAGAAGGTAGATTGGAAGCAAGAGACGAAAAGATGGGTGAAGATGATAATCAAGCTTTAGTAGCACAAATGAAGAAAGAGAGGTTCAAGAAGGAAGATCACTCTCACAAGAAACCCAAGAAGTATCATACATCTCATAGGTCCCAGAAAGATAATTCAACAGTTATCTGCCACTCTTGTCAGGAGATGGGACAGATTCCAAGGAATTCTCCCCATGCAAAAGATCAAGTCAAGAAAGGAAATAATAAGAGGTATCATGATCACGCCACAGAAGACAGTGATATGTTCAGAAGAGGGAAAGAGAAGATTGTTCAAGTGAAGAAGAATATGTTTTGATTTCCACTCTTACAGAGTGATACTTGGATTGTTGATAGTGGTTCTTCAAAGCACATGACAAGTTTCAAAGACTCTCTCACAAGTTTTACAGAGAAGGATTCACCTCATAAGGTGAGGCTTAAAGAAGAATCTCCTTTCCATATCAGCCTTAGTAGAGAAAGGATTTAGAGTTGCTTTTGTTGATGGCTAAGTTCTTATGTGGCCAAGAGGAAAGACTATACAAGATGGAGGGATAGTCAGATCAATCATTAGTACTGTGAATCCGAGTGAGATATGGTATAGAATAATTGCTCACATACATTACAAATCAATCATTAGCAAGATGGTTACAGGCCTACTAGAGATTCAATTAAATCATGGTCATATATGCAAGGGATGTGCACAAGGAAATAATGTGAAGAGTTTGTTTCCAAGTAGTAACAAAAAATAGAAGGAGATCCTGGATGCAGTCCATGAGAACCAAAGATGAAAACATCAGCAAGTTCTGGACCAAACAAAGATGAAGATCAAGGTATTAAGAATCAGACGATGGAGCAAAACACACTTCCAGAAACTCCATTGACTTTTGCAAGGAGGCAGAAATCAAGAGGGACCCTATAAAACACATGAAAGATAAGTATTTAAATCCTCATTTGTGTATTATTAACAATAGTTGTATGCATATTTGTATTCCTAGAATCAAGAAGTGTATGTTATAGTGAATGCATTGATATAACTAGGATTAATGAACAATAGCCTACGGTGTTGCACAACATTCCATGATCCATTGTTGCTTGTCTAGGATGAAACCTCTTTGCTAACATACTAAGAGAAATATAGTTACCATGTGTATTTAGGAAATGGATGGGTGTTGTGCTGAAGCATTGGCTAAGATGTATTGGTTACATGATTGTGTACATTATGCATAAGAATTTTTCATTACATTGAATTGATTGATTAGTATGTAATGTTGTTATTCATATGACTGAATTTCAATTTTAGGAAAGATCATGTGCTATGACCTACAAGAGAAGGATGATAAGACTTGTTCCAAAGAACAAGTGATGACTATTCAACAGTGACCTTCAAGTAGATTTACAAAATCTAGAATACTACAGAAGTAAATAACAAGGCTCCTAGTTTCTCTCGGAAAGAGGAAGTTGATTATGATGAGACATGTGCTCTTGTAGCAAGATACACTTCAATTACAGCTAAAATTGTGATAGTTGTAGTGATGAAGTGGAAGGTACACCAAATGGACATAAAGACAACTTTCCTGAATGGTATAGTAGAAGAAGAAATTTATGTGGAGTAGTCATTGGGATTCGAGACACATGGCAGGCATACACATATTGTATGCAAGTTGAAGAAGGACTTGTATGGATTGAAGCAGGAACCCAAGACATGGTATGGTAGAATTGATAGTTTTCTAATGATATTAGGATTTACCAAGACTAAAACAAATTCCAACCTTTACTACAAGGTTGGAGATGGGAAACCAGTGATATTGCTATTATGTGTAGATGACATATTTCTAACAGGAGACAATAATCTCTTTGCATAAACTAAGAAGAATATTGTGGCAAAGTTCGAGATGAAAGACCTGGGTATGATGAAATATTTATTAGGTCTATAGGTGTGGAAGAGTCTAGATGAGATTTTCCTTATCCAAGGAAAATATATTGTGGAAATTCTGAAGAGATCTAGGAAGTTGGATTGTAAGGCCATGGCTACACTGATTGCATCAAAATTGAAATTGTTGTGTGATACGTTTTCAGATACCGTCGATGCCACATTATACAGACATATGATTGGTTCGTTAATGTACTTGATGAACATTATAGTAGATATATGCTTTGTAGTGAACACTTTGAGTCGGTAGATGGTTGAGCCAATACGTGTTCACTTCATTGTGGAAAAGCATGTGATGATGTATCTAAAGGGTACAATTGATTATGGGCTCAGGTATGTGTTATATTAGAAGATTATCCTGCAAGGCTATGTTGATTCATATTGGGTCGATAGTGTCACAGACAGGAAGAGTACTTTAGCATGTTTCATTAGTTAAGGATCAGGCATAATTTCCCAGTTCAATAGGAAGCATACTAGTGTGGCATTCAGTAAATCTGAGGTAGAATATATGGCAATATGTTCAACTAGAAGTGAAGCAATCTACCTTTGGAAGTTACTTGTAGGGATGTTTAATCTCGATTTAGAGGCGACTTGTATTTTTTGTGACAACCATAGTTGTGTGAAGTTGTATTAGAACCTAGTGTTTCATGACAAGTCCAAGCATATCGAGATCAGGTACCATTATATCAGATATATGGTACAGAAGGGAGCAGTGAAGCTCCAATATATTGTGACGGATTATTAGACAACCAATGTGTTCACCAAGCCTCTATCGAGAGTGAAGTTTGAATACTTCAGGGATAAGCTTGGCATGATGTAGAGATATGTCCCTCGTAAGAGGGAAGGATGATTTACATATGCGATTCAGGGGGTAGTAGTTGTATAGTGTGGTACCATTAGGTGCTCATTTACGATCATGTACTACTAGGCTTGGTGAGGACTAGAGAGAGTGACCATCTCATGATGACTAGAGAGCGTGACCATACTTTGTATGTGTATCCATTCGAGCTGCATATCTAGTTAGAGCTAATAATATGTATGCGTGGTCTGGAGAGAGTGATTAGCTCATGAAAATTGGCGAATGTGACCATACTTGCAAGGGTTAGAGAGTGTGACCATACTTGCGAGGACTCGAGAGCATGACCATACTTGCAAGGGATGGAGAGAGTGACCATACTCATGAGGACTGGAAAACATGACCATACTTAGTATGTGTATCTAGTCAAGTATGTGTATCTAGTCAAGTATGTGTATCCAACCGAGTATGTGTATCTAATCGAGTTATGTATACAGTCGGATGTGTGTTTCTAGATTCTGTGTGAGCTAAACAAAGTCCCATTATGACGTAATGTGCACTCCTGGTTCACAGATGTGTTGCTACTGTGATGCCCCCAAATCTATGATTGTGAGTGATGGATGGTTGAGATGACGACTTGCTTGTATAGAAATTCTAGTGATGTATAGACTCGAGAGATATCACAATTCAATGGTTAGAGTACAGAGTTGCAGTAGCAATGATGATGTTTGCATAAGAAGAATACCTTCCTTGTTAAGAGAGAGTGTTGAAGATTATGTAACTTCAAAAGATATTATTGTATTGCATAAACCCTAAAAGAATAATACTAAAGATATACTCTCAAATAAATCAAGTGAGAATAGACAAGTCAACTCCACATAAGTCAATGGGTAAAACTGCCCCAAACAATGGGCAGTCTGGCCCAAACAATTGGAAACACTTCCTTAGTGAAGTCATCCCTATAGTGAAAAACTCATCTAGAGAAGAGTATAAATAAGAGGTTCGCATTCCTCATTTGGACAAACTCAAGTTCGCTCAAGCAAGTGAATAAGTGCACATGGGAGAGTAGTTGCAGCTGGAGGAAGCTTATGTTCGTGGTTCTACCTTGTCTTGTCTTTGTATCTTCCATTCTTGGGGCATATTTGTGTGAGAGGGATTATGATATTCATTGTATTAATGTTGTACTTGTTGACAGAATCTATGTTGAAGAATTTTTGTTGGGTTTTCTTCCCCTAGAGGGTTTTCTAGGATAAACTCTTGTGTATGTTGTGCTTGTCTATCTTTCAGTGATCCTATTGCTTATGTTTATTGTGATATAGTATAAATTGTTTAAACATATAACATAACTTCTATTCAAGTGCAAGTTATAACAATAGGGACAATGGCCAAAGAGAGAGCATATGCATCCGTTAGGAGGAAAACTATAGGAGAAGCAATTTGTACAACCAAGCCACCGTTAGAGTGCAAGTGATACACTTGATCTCTGAGCCACATTAGCACAAAGTAGAAAACCCATAGGCATATAGGAATTTTAACAGTTTATAAGATGATAAAATTAATCTTGTCCCAAGCTTGGAGATGTTAGAGAAGTCAATTTCTAACAATGCATATTAGAGTACCAAAAATGTTTTGAAAATATTGTCTCATGGGTCTTCTAGTATCATTTTGGAGAGAAGCATTGCTACTAATATTGAAATTAAAGAATGGATTCAATGACCCACTCACACTGATCGATTTACCAAAGAACTAAAATAATACCTAGTCAATTATCATAGTACATAGTGTATATGCCATGTGCTGGGGTTGGGGACCACGCATATAAGGAATGCTAATATATTATCTTCACTGTGTAATCAAAGTCATAGGAAAAACTGAATTTCTTGATAATTAATTTGACAACAACTATTCAATTTGGATGACTAGTTAATTTGGTACCAGTTCACATGATACCAATTTTGATCCATCCTTTGGTATCTTTGAATGGGTACATATGAAGTAAGGATTTTCTATCAAACACCATACTGATGATTCTTAGATTGTCTTCTTTGTAACAACTATTTTTTATTTTTTCTGCATTTAGGTAGGCTTGATTTTATTTCTCTATTCAAGTATATGGAAGACGATGAAGGAATCAAAAAATAGTTTGCAACATTTCAATTACATAAGGACTTTTCAAGAGTTGTTGTTATAGATGATTTTTATGAGTTTATTTTATGAAGGGTATGATTTCCTTCTTTCATTATAATTCCAAAAATCATCAAGAAATGGATCCGAGATAAAACAAAACTCCTAACTTTTCTGAAGGGATTTCAAATGTTATTTATTGTCAATTTTTTAGGAAACGACAAGAAATGTATGGGAAGTCAAGAGGGCATGATGTGGTCGTGGTTAAAACTATGGCCCTATGTTGTGATGCAATAAATCATGTAAAGTAAGGGACATTAATATCCTTTAAACCTCATTCATTTGTATCCATCATGAATCTTATGCTTATCTCTGACATTGTTTCTTTAGTGATAAACTACCATCTATGGAGCCCCAAGAACTCTTGATTTCAGATATGCATGTTGGATACACTTACAAATACTATCTAACTCTGGAAATCAATTTTTCCCTTAAATACTTGTAGTATAATACAAATAATTTTATAGTAAAAACATAAAAAAAAATAGTACAAGAATATAAAAAGGATGGGATTCATGGAGTAATATACCATAAAAAAGAAAGGACTGAATATAAAAGTTTAAAAGACTTACCAAGTAGAAACATTGAGAGTAATAGTGAAAAATACTTGATTAAATAAGAGTCCATACTAAAATTGTGCTTTGATGTCATGCATCATGAAATACAATCACTGGAAGGCTTATTGACAACAAGAGAAAAATCCAACTCACAAAGAAGGAAATAAGGCATTCAAAGGCTATTACTCAAGAACAATGTCATCATAATTGGTCAAACCAGATCGGATTTGTCCAGTTCTAACCACTTTTGGGGGTTTCCAATAAGAACTCGTCATTTAAACCAGTGTTATCTTGAACCACTCAAAAACAACTTGAACCACACAAAACCAGATAGTTCAAGGAAAAATAAGTCAAAATGGATTGACTTGATTGGTTATGTATTGGTGTAGCCCCATCCAAAAAGAATAAATAGCCAGAGATGTGATTACCAAATACATACAAACACTATAAATGTCACAAAACATAGAAAATATAATCAAAACAAATACATCGTTAGAGGAGTGTGTAACCCAACTAAAGGTTAATATGTTGCTACCCATCATTCTTCTACTATACTTGCATCACTTAGGTCAATAGTTAGGTCCAAGGTCTACAAGAAACAATCAACAATATGAATTGGTGACATAATACATGGGAAATTAAGTAGATGTGGCTTCGGAAATCACATATCTTTAGAATGGGAAAAACAATTTATAAGCAAATGCCTCCATATCTTTCCAGTTATGTGGGTGTACATGGAAAGTGCATCATGCAATGTTGTCTCAAAATGTGTTATTGCATCATAGCCTTGAATCAATTACACTATAAATTGAACTTCTATGCTAAAAAAATTAACAAATCCAATCTATGTGAGTGCATTCATCATCATAAAGATAACAAATCCTCTTACAGTGGATATGAAGCAATTGTCAAGAGAAGGCTCATTAACAGGAACAAATCTATCATATGCATCAAAGAATATCTCATCAATAGGTCCAAGCAAAGTTGTTTCTGGTAGCACTTCTACTTCAGGTTGATCATTATGTTCCTCAGCCAAAACAAAAGTAATGTACTTCCATTTGGGAGCAACATTTTGTGAGTAAGAACAAAACAATGCATACCTGCATTGGAGATAGAACAACACTTAATTTATATAATAATAAAATGCTAGCATTTGTAACAAGCGACCTACATTACCCTGGATACTGGTGGAAACCACATGCTGGCACATGGGGAACAATATGCCAGAAGCTAGATCTTCCCTCGACGCGTGGATGGGAAGGCTAGCAGAGAGTAAATGATGGTAATTCAAATCTTAATGAAAGGTTTAATTGCTTTCTAGTTGTTTTCTCTTTGCGTTGGGGATATGATGGAGTCTATGACATAGTTCATTCATTTTTGGAGGATGGAGAGATAGCTCTTGCATGTGGAGGGAAGAATTTATATGCAATTGGAAAATGAGATGGAACCAATTCTTGGGTTTGTGGTTTTCTGTTCTCAATTCCAGATGCTAACAGTCTGTAAGAGCATAAGGAATGGTGTTGGTGAAACTATGGCTACACGCCAGAGGGGTAAGCCCAGAAGAGGAATCAAAAGGCATGGGGATTCAGGTTGCAATGGGTCTAGTAGTTATGGGGGCAGAGGCTATGCAGATTCTATTTCATCTCCAATTTCTTTCCTGATCGACGACTGGGAGGATTGCATTGCAGCCCAACAGTTGACCTCGGCAAGTATAGCTGGTAAGAAAAACCATTATTGATTTTTCAAGAACATGATTGGCTTGATGATGGAGGACATTCAAGCCAAATGGATAAAATCCAAAGCTACAACTTTAGAAATGTGGGTTACCATGGAGAAAACGATGGATGACATGAACAATCTCAAGGATAGCTTTGATTAGGGGCGTGCTCTATTCGAGAAACATTTCAAAGCAGTGGGTGCTCAGGGGTAAGGCCCTTCTAAGGAAAACATGCTTGGAGGGGTTTCTTAGAGTGTGTCCATGGAGCCTCATGGGTAGGTGGGACAAGGAAGCAAGCCTCCAGACTTTACCTATGGAGGAGGGTTATAAGACCCAATTCCCACTGAGCTTGTTGCTAGATCATCGAAGAAGATTTGAAGAATGGAATTGGAGGATTTGGTCATGCCAAGGAAGAAGGAGGATCTGCTTGTTGGGATTTTCCTATACTCCATCCCAGTCCTACCAACTTTGCATTTTCAGTTATGCATGCATTCTGCATGCAATCATGATTTTGCATGCATCCCAGTCATCAGTCCCAGCACCTAGCCCTTAGTTAGCTAGCCCTGGGAGCTTCTCACTGATAAGTTTTAGCCCTCCTAGTGCTTAGTGCACCCTGCATGCAATTGCATACATCCTAGGCGCCCTCTCTCACCTACCATTCAGTTGTACTTCAATTAGTTGAGTTATCTTCAGTTCTTTCCTTGATTTAAGGCTAGACTGACTCTCACCTGACTGTATCACTCCAATGGACCTCCAGTGAGACTAGACTTCCCACTCTGACTCCAGTTAGCTCCTCATGCGCCCTCCACTGAGCCTCCTTCATTCAATTAGTGCCTCCATGTGCAGTTACACTCAGTTACACCTACCACACTCAGTTAGACTTAGTTTGACTGATGGTTGACAGTTACTTGTGCATTGATGACTCCACTGATGATGATGAAGAATTCTAGTTGTGCTTTGATGAAACTCCAGTGATATTTTTGATCTCTCCATGCAGGCTAATTCGAATTACACCCTTGGTATTTGAATCCTGTGCATTGTATCATTATTGTTTTACTATTATGATTAATGAAACATGTGTGAATATTCTGCTCCTATCTGATTTCCATTGGATCTATGTTGGGCTGCTCTATTCTCTTCTATTTTCCTAAATTTTTTCATTGTGAGGTTTACATCATCTCTTTGGATCCACTGTGAGGATTTTCACATGGTATCAGAGCCATTTGAGAGTATAGTCTGCCTCCATTCTTGAGAGTTTTTTACAGGTAATTCGAAGTTCCAGCAGTTGCAGCAGCAGTAGTAGCAGTTTCACTTTTGCATTCGCTCCAACAGTTATAATGAGCAATTCGAATGCTCTCCTCTCTCCTAGAATCCTCACTCCCTTCAATTACTTTGATTGGAAGAGTGAGATGAAAATATTCTTGTTAACTAAACATCTATAAATGTTGACAATGGGAAGAGAAGCCGAACCACATTCAGCTGTGGAGAAAACCAAGCATTTAAATAAAACGGATGAAGCCTTTGGTTACATATGCCTTCATATTTCTAGAGATCTACTGTTTCATGTCGAAGGATTGAAGACTCCAAATGAGTTATGGATAAAATTAGTGGGAATTTTTGGCAAACAAGATGGGGTAAGAGGCCATGATCTTGAAAATGAATTAGTTTCCCAACAACCTAGAAATTTTGAGACCATTCAAGAATTTTTCTCGAATTTTAAGAACTTGGTTTTGCAATGCAAGCATTGTGGCATCACTAAAAGTGATGAACAATTGGTGCTCTCCATTCTGAGCAAGCTAGGATCTCAATTTTCAGTCTTTGTATCTACCTTCCATTCTGGGCGAATGTCAATCCTTGGATGGAGGATGCCAACCTTAGAAGACTTTACTGCAGCTCTCATTCAAGAAGAGGAAAAATTGATTCAAATGGGTGCCATCAAGGTCTCCAAGGATCTAGCTCTTCTAACTAGAGAAGAAAATAGTGCGAATCTGAAAGAGAGGCAAAAAGGAAAAGACAAGAATTTATCTAAATCCAAGCTAAATGACAATTCAAGTCCATCAAAAGGAGCCTCCAGCTCCAAGAAGGACAAACAGAAAAGGTCTGAGTGTCCCTACTGCAAGAGAGGATACCACCCAGAGAGATCTTGCATGCACAAGAAAATAGATCAACTAACCAAGCTTCTTGAACATAACAAAATTGTTATTCCAAAATATGCAAAGATGTCTGATTCTGGAAGTGGATCTGATGGTCATGAGGATTGCCATGCATTGATGGCTGGTTTTTCAAAATCAAAGGCCCTCCTCATAGATTCTGGAGCCTCCAACCACATGGTTGCCTTTGAAGAATCATTTTCTTCTTTAGATCTCAAAGATGGGCCTACTATTCACATGGGAGACAACTCTTAGATCTCTGCCAAAGGGTTGGGTATAGTACATATGGAGCATGGCAAGTTCAAGAATGTTCTATTCGTTCCCTCCTTGACAACAAATTTGTTGTCTGTATATCAGACGACTCACACCAGATCACCAAAGAAGGTGACTTTTCGTCCCGAAACAGTTGAGATTACAGAGATCTCTAGTGGGAAGACTATAGTGAAAGGGTTTGCAAATCATGCCTCCAAGGCATATGATTTCTCTCATTTTCTGCCCTTCTCTCTTCCTACTCCTTCGAAATATGATGAATATCCGAGTGACTCTTCTTCTAATGAGGATGAAGATGAAGATCTTGATGTTGAGATCAAAGTTCAAGAGAATTCATATTCACATCAAGAACCAACACATGTTCTCAATCTAGAGACAAGACCAACATGGGCTCACACAGTCCTTGCAGCTACTGAGAACACAGTTGAGGATTCATCTCCTCACAGAACTACCAGATTTTAGCATCATGCCAACCTTGCATTATGCCATCTACCTCTCCATGAGAGATGCAGCATGTTGGTGGGGTTCACTCTTCCATCCCTTGGGAAGACTCATCATGATCCATCTGTTCCAGTGGCAGAAAGGTTTCCTGAAAGACTTGGTTCGTCCAATACATTATCTACACAGTGGGAGGAACATCAGAAGACCAGATCCAAATCTAGCACCTGCATTGGCATCCTATAGATGATCAGCTTGCCAAGTTTTTTGCAAAAGAGTTCACTAGGGAAAGCTTCTTCCTTTTCTGCTTAGTATGATGTTTCTTTGAGTTATTTTATTATTCTTTTGAGGGGGGGTATTTTTCCCATGAGGTTTTCCCCATTTCCTCGGTTTATGGACAGTTCTTATTTTTTATCATTTATTTGATTGTATGGGTGACCTTTGGTCCTAGTTACTAGGGCCCAGGATGGATTAAGGGGGGGTGTTGGGATTTTCCTATACTCCATACTAGTCCTACCAACTTTTCATTTTCAGTTAGGCATGCATTCTGCATGCATTCGTGATTTTGCATGCATCCCAGTCATCAGTTCCAGCACCTAGCCCTCAGTTAGCTAGCCCCAGGAGCTTCTCACTGATCAGTTTTAGCTCCTGGTTCTTAGTGCGCCCTGCATGCAATTACATACATCCTAGGCACCCTCTTTCACCTACCATTCAGTTGTACTTCAGTTAGTTGAGTTATCTTCAGTTATTTCCTTGATTTAAGGCTAGACTGACTCTCAACTAACTGTATCACTCCGATGGACCTCCAGTGAGACTAGAATTCCCACTCTGACTCCAGTTAGCTCCTCATGCGCCCTCCACTGAGCCTCCTTCATTCAGTTAGTGCCTCCATGTTCTAGTTACATTCAGTTACACCTACCACACTCAGTTAGACTCAGTTTGACTAATGGTTGACAGTTAATTGTGCATTGATGACTCCACTAATGATGATGAAGACTTCTAGTTGTTCTTTGATGACACTCCAGTGATCTTTTTGATCTCTCCATGCAGGCTAATTCGAATTACACCCTTGGTATTCGAATCCTATGCATTGTATCATTATTGTTTTACTATTCTGATTAATGAAACATGTGTGAATATTCTGCTCCTATCTGATTTCCATTGGATCTTTGTTATGCTGCTCTATTCTCTTTTATTTTCCTAAATTCTTTCATTGTGAGGTTTACATCATCTCTTTGGATCCACTGTGAGGATTTTGACACTGCTAGTGAAGCTTCCAGAAGCAAAGTCTCTAGATTCAGAATTGAAAGGCTTCCCAATCATCAAAGAACATGGAGACTCTTCTCATGGTGGACACTCTAGCTAGATGGTGCTCTAGTGCTTTGGAAACATCTTGTGTTTTTCATTTTTTTTGGTTTTATGTTTTAGATAGTCTGCTTGCTAGTATTCCTTATAGTTCATGGATAGTGAGTCGGAACTCTATGTTTTTAAACTGATACTTGGCTTATTTTCCCTCTGTTGGGAGGGCCATACTATCTTTTGAACTTGATAGACCTAATAGTATTTTTGCTTGGTTGGGATGGTGGATTCACCTTCTCAGGCCACCATGAAGCATGATGAGGACATGACTATAATTTTTTCTTTTTGTTTTATATAATATATAGATATTGTGCAGCTTTACAAAAAAAAACAAGTGGCCTACATTAATATATGACCATATATTTGCATCAAATACTGTTTAATTCCATTCAGGTGAATTTGTTAATAAAATATCAAATTGAACCCCGAATAGTATACTTATGCAATGATTTTGGAGACAAACTATGTGCATTAACTTAAATGAACGAGATGAAAATGCTAGATAAAGTAAAAAACTGCCAATTTATGTTATTTAAGCTATTATATCTAAAGACATACATGTTAGACTTGTGTCCAAGTTGCTTCTCCGGAAGAATTATCTATAGTGATTGGGAGTCATTTGTGTTTGGGATGGGGTGGATCATTATACAAATTGCATGAGCAACCTTTCCAACTTTCCTAACCTATTTCATAGGTCAATTTTCATATTACAAGAATTCTATCATAGCCAAATACCCTTTTTCCTATAAGTCACGTGTACCTATATTACTTTATTAGGTAAGTAGGATGGATCACAAACTCATTTTTTGCATCTGGTAGTATCCCCTTCCAATGTCACACCACACACTTTACCTTCTTCATCAAACTCAACCTGCATGTGTTTGTTGAAAACACCATACATCATGTAACATAATTAAAAAATTTAATCGAAGAATCCAAAATGGCTAATATTGGATGTCTTGAAATCTTCCAAGTGAAAATTTTGAACTGCATAAAATAAAGTCACAACTCACATCCTAGTCACATGGAAAACTAAATATTGGACCTTCAAGGGAATCGAGTCAAGATGACAATAACTACAAGGTAGGGTTAGTTCTAGGAACATATTTTAATACTACTGATATATCATTTTTTAAATTTTACCTTAATAAAGATAACATCATATCTTCTAAGTTCTAACCAGTCAAAAATTATAATGCATTGAACCCACTGATGCTTACTTAAGTTAAAAAATTAGAATCCATTGAACCCCCTAATGCTTACTCCATTATAGAGAATACATTTTTAATGCAAAAGAACCAAAATCTATCTTACAAAGACATCTGGGTTTCTTCTCTCTACATTCAAGAAGCTAGTGAGATAGGTGTGCTGAAATTTCCAAGTAATTGTATGCCTTGCACTTAATTTTTCTAGTTTTTCTTGTTTTCTTGTCAAGATTAAATGGTTGAATTTTGTAATAGCGGGAAGCTTCTTATAGAATTGAATTGACAATGATGAAATTACCTTTCTTGCCAATTATTTGCATGTTTCTTGCTAACAATCCAAATCTTTCTAGTTGAAAGTGTTCAATGGACTCCTCTCCTATGTATTTTTCACAAATTTAAGATGGTTACAACACATATAATGTTTATAAACGTTGTTTCATACCTCTATCTTATCTTCCTAACAAAATGCACACTGAATAATTAAATTCATACATATCAATGATGTAAAAGCCAATGCTTTTAAGGAACAACAAAAAAAATTGTGTTTTATGCTTGGAGTTGAACATTCCAGAAATCAAACAATAGTTAGAGATGTGATTACCAAATACATACAAACACTTAACAATGACAAAACATAGACAATATCATCAAAACAAATATAGCCTTAGAGGAGTGTGTAACCCAACTAAAAGTTAATATGCTACAACCCATCATTCTTCGGCTACACTTGCAGTACTTAGGTCAACAGTTAGGTCGAAGGCCTGGAAGAAACAATCAATAATACAAATTGGTGACATAATACATGGGAATAGAAATAGATGTGTCTAGGGAAAGCACACATCTTTATAATGGGCAAGCAATGTATAAGTAAGTGATTCCATAAATTTCCAATTATGTGGGTGTACATGGAAAGAACATCCTGCATTGTTGTCTCAAAATGTGTAGTTACATCATAGGTCTGAATCAATTACACTATAAATTGAAATTCTATGCTCAAAAAATTAACAAATCCAATCTATGTAAATGCATTCATAATCAGAAAGATACCAAAACCTGTTACAATGGATATGAAGCAATTGTCAAGAGAAGGCTCATTAATAGGAACAAATGTATCATATGTATGAAAGAAGATCTCATCAACAAGCCCAAGCAGAGCCATTTTTGGTTTCACTTCTACTTCAGGTTGATCACTATCTTCCTCAGTCAAAACAAAAGCAATGTACTTCCATTTGGGAGCAATGTTATGTGAATAAGAACAACAAAATACATACTTGCATTGGAGACATAACAACACTTAATTTATATAATAATAAAATGTTGGCATTTGCAACAAGTTACCTACATTAATATATGACCATATATTTGCATCAAATATTGTTCAATGCCATTCAAGGCAATTTGTTAATAAAATATCAAATTTGAACCCCCAACAGTATACATATGCAACGATTTTGGAGACAAGTTATGTGCATTAACTTAAATATATGAGATGAAAATGCCAGATAAAGTAAAAATATTTCCATTAAGCTATTATATCTAAAGACATACATGCCAGACTTGCGTCTAAGTTTCTTATAAGGAAGAATTAGCTATATTGATTGGGAATCATTTGTATTTAGGATGGGGTGGTTTATTATACAAATTGCATGAGCAACCTTTCCAACTTTCCTAACCTGTTTCAGATGTCAATTTTCATATTACAAGAATTCTATCATAGCCAAATACCCTTTTTCTTGTAAGTCACATGTACCTATATTACCTTATTAGGTAAGTAGGACAAATCACAAACTACTTTTTGGCATCTAGAGGTATTACCTTGCAATGTCGCAACACACACTTTACCTTCTTCATCAAACTTAACCTACATGTGTTTGTTGAAAACACCATACATCATGTAATGGAATTAAAAAAAATAATTGAATAAGCCAAAACACTAATACTGGATGTCTTGAAATATTCCAAGTGAAAATTTTTAACTGCATAAAATAAAGTCACATCCCATTCACATGGAAAACTAAATATGTCAGATATAATGATATTAGATGATATAGGAAGTAAGCCCCACACAAAATAATAGCATTGCAATTTCAATTCATGAAACTTGCCTCAAATATCAAAGTCAGATATCACAGCCACTACATTGCATGTAAGTGACAAACTTTAGAAGGAAATAGTCGTTATTTAAGGTGAGGGTGATCACATTTTCTCAAGTGATAAGGATGTTGCATTTCGGCTAAAAGCAAATGATGTCCTTTGGTTGAATGATGTATTGCACCAAATTCAGTGAATGATAATCACTCCAATTCCAAGGAATGGAGTCATATTGGTTAACATCAGAGCTCCCATGAATCCGAACCAGTCTAATCTCAACCACTTGGAAATATAGAGATTGCACTTGATCCATTGAAAGGAATTGCATCACCACAAGTGAGGTTGCACCCATAACTGAGAATGATAATCAAACCATTAGAGGTGAAGGAAATTTTTTAAAGGAAAGGCACTTGCACCTATTAACAAGTGATATAGTGGTTTTTTTAGTGATGTGAACTCACAATGTTTGAAAAAAGTGGTAATCACAGGAAAAATAAGCAAAGGCACTCAATGCCATATAAACAAAGTACAATGGGATCCATAAACACAAAAGTATCCACACCTATTGGAGTGAAGGGTTTCATGTACAATTTTAAGCAAAGTCCACTCACAACCTTACCGTAACCGAGGGACTTTAATCACTCCAAGTGAAATAGAGGTCATTAAAGGCGCTCAACAAGCAAATGCTTCCATCCCGGGAAACATGGAGAAACATTCCAAAAGGGCCATGTTAAATAGGAATAAAATCCAGTTTGAGTGCCCGATGATATTATGCCCACGACCCCCCAAAAGAGTGAAATTATTCTAACTATGTTGTTTTTAAAATATGTTCCAAGCCAACATGGTACCTTTTCTGATCCAGGTATGCCAAGTAATGTGGGGCGTATAATCGATCTATAGCGATCCTTTTATACTACTACTCATGGGAGCAAGTGGTAGCGATCCAACAAGTACTTCCAATGCATCATATATGATGGATAGATAATGCTACCCGACCACCTAAATTATTTTATTTCCGATGGGTTATGGTTCTTCTTTTCATCGATTCTTTCAATGCGAAGATCGGGGGAGGGGTTTTTAGCGTAGAAATCATCGCATCAATGGGATGGGTGACTCAGTGTTCCCAACCTAGCTAGTCGTGGCGAAACAGGTGAAAAGATACGTTTTTTAACCTACTAAATCATCCATCGGTCAATCAAGAAATCCAAAAATAAATAAAGCGATGAATGGTCTATATTTGATTTATAGATCACTGACTTAATTGTGATTACTAAGTGCACATAGCAATGTGATTCTACACAATCTTTCCAATATATTTCTTAAATTGCACATAAAAGACAACCCTTCAACAAAATTTACATCTAACAAAAATAACAAAAATGTGCATCTTCCTATTAATTTCATTACTCGCAAACTATCTGCAGGAAAACTGGTATTAGTTTGTAACCTAGAGAGTTCAACTCACTGTTATTTGGTATTTGTCTAGTTTCATTTCAATAGATGTTCAACTACACTCTTCCAAATTAGACACATTAATCTATATAAACTAGAAATACTATTCGTGGAAAAACATCTTTTGAATTTTAAAATTTTCATAAAGAACCTTAACATTAATTTATATGTTAATACTTAGAATTTTTATGTTATCTTCAAATAAAAACTCATATACTTTCAATGGGATTATGACACATCAATACCTTTGATGGTCCTATGACATTTGCAAGTTGGTGGGTTGTAAAGCATGTGATCAGTCGACAAATATGATTGGTGTATGAGATGAATGTGGTGCAGGGAGTTGCTCCAGTGAAAGCATTTGAGAGATTAATCAAGAGGAGACAAACTACATAATAGTAATAGCAATATTTAACAATGGAGGGTAAGTCCTTCAGAAGATATTTTTTTTTCGCAATATTTATCAATTACAAACTCAAACCATTGTCTTACACATGTTAGCCATGAATTTGTGAATCTTCACTAGAATTTGAAACCCTAGAATTTTGTTAAAATTTTGAAGCCTTGGACTTTAGTTTAGTATTGAAAACTTCATTCTACATTTCACTTCATTGTAGAGTGTTTGTTGAGAATTTACACGATTGATACCAAGTGTGTTTTAGAGAATTGCTTTGATGCATAAAAATACTAAAAAAAATGAAGTATTTTAAGGGTTATATATATTTCTACCTCATATCATTGTTTTGAATATACAACACTGTATGTTTCTCCATAGGTAGTTATGTGTCAATTTTAGGGTTTAACATAAAGTTGTGGGAATTTGATTGACAATCCAAATGGTTTTCTCCTATGCATTTGGTTGAAGTCCGATTAGTTTTATAATGTTTAAAAGTACATCCATCTGTGTAAGAAATTCAGGTAACAATCAACATTGCAATTGATGAAACCATTAGCATTACATTCACCAGCTCTCTCTGTACAAAAATCGCAAGTGGTAGTGACTTGTAGCTACACCACAACCTCAATAGCCCTACTTAACGTATTTCTCCACTTCTATGTTGTTTCCCCAATATATATATTTCACTGCCATCCAACATTTTTTAAAGTTGCTAAAATGCTCAGAAAAAGGATTCATTCTTTATTTTTTAACAAACAATTCCTTCTGAATCATAATTTTTATATTGGTGTAGCTTGAATAGAATGAGGATATTGCTATGACAAATTATAGGGGTTTGGGATATATTTATTTCAAGGCTATATAAAAATCCATGCAACTTGCAAGATGCTCAGATCATTCTCCATAGTGTAACTTGGAATATTCTATGCTCTCCAGCCTAGTTCAATCCTAATAGGATGACTTTGCCCCTCAGAATTTTCGTAAAGCCAGATATCACCTTTGGGTGGAGTTCATATATATGCCCATGGCTACTAGGGTGTGTGTAAATGGTATTGCTACCAAATTTGACAAGGTGTTAGTAAGGGGAACAAAGAAGGAAGCAAACCCTTGTGTGTTCATTGGATTGGGTATTGCTAAGAAACATGAAAAACATGTCAAGTTGATCATGTATGCGAGAGAGGTGTTCTGAAGGGTCCAATTTGTTCACTACCAAAATGCTTATTTGGTATGCCAAGGTCCTTATCATCAAGATAAATCCATGTCTTACAAAAAAGAAAATGTTAAGCCCTAAATGTGGGCACATTTCCTTCCATATTGTGGTGCATTACATTAGTTTTGATGTCAGCTTTGGTCCATTGGTTTAATTTTAATTAGTGTGGTTACATTAGTTATGTCGGATTGGGTCAGTGATTTGTAATTGTACCTCTCAACTGCCTATATATAGGAAGGAGATCTTTTCGTTTGAGTATCTTGTCTTGTCTTCTCTTGTGTACTTAGTACATTGTATAAGGATGTTTCCCCATCGAATAGGTTTGATATCCATCTCTTTTCTTCATTACTAAGGCATGGATTACTCTTTCTGATCTATTTGTACTCTTTTATACTCTTTTGGGGAATTTGTTTCATAACATTTTCTATTAGATCTCTTTCATTGGGTGTGGTTTCTTCAAAACGAGTTATCTTGGAATTTTTAGTATAATTTTTTTCTACAAGGTTTAAGATAGAGAGGATTGGAAACCATCTAGGAAATATACCAATATATCCGTGGTACAATTTTTAGATCCTTATGCCTTAGATATTTGGAGTTATTTTCATTGGAAGTTAGGGTTTCAGACGAGTCCAAAAAATAGTCTCAAAGAAGTGTTCTGGGTAAAATGGTTATATCCAGGGAATGCAAAATTCAAATTGAGTGATACCTATTGAATCATAAAGAAGATAAACCATAGGATGCGGTAACATTTCTATACTTGGATAAAAAATATTGGACACGTGGAGGTCCATATAAGTTTGCTCTTCTGAATGGAACAAAAATAACAAGTTTTGGGAGATTTTCCATATATTTTTACACGCAGTTCAGAATTAGGTCAGACCTATGGAATTGTAAAGATGAGATATCAGGATACTTTAGGAAATATTTTTCAAACTTAGAGGGTCCAAAATTGTTGGGATATCTCAGTTGGAAGGTAAGATAGAAACGTAATATTCAAATAAGGGTTTGATAAAGGTACATCAATTTAAATTGGAATATTTTTTAGTATAAGGATATATTTGAGTTGAACCCTAGGGTGTGATATCTATTTATATTGTTCAAAATCCCCCCCCAAACGCAGTGGAAAAAATAACACTCAGCTCAAACCACTTGAGGATTCATCCCATACATACGATGAAATGGAAGACCTATCTTTTCGAATGTCCAAGTTGGAAGATATGATGGGACATATGGAGGAAAATATTGAATGGTTTTTGAAAACAATCGATTTACTTAATCTATAGGAGAATTTAATGGCACATAGGGAGGAAAATATGAAAAATATTTCTAATCTCATCCAAAATTGAAAGGATACACTCCCGACAGGTCACATGTGATGATGTGTTCTAGGGTACTTAGGAGGAAAATGATAATAGGAATTCCCATAATTGAAGTAATCAAGGATGGTCACCAAGGGGTACCCAAATTACCAAGATTTACATGAGAAAAATTTATGGCATTGATCCAATAACATGGATATTCCATATGGAGCAATTATTTGATCTACACCAGGTTCTAACATTGCAAAAGGTAACTAT
Source organism: Larix kaempferi (assembly GCA_027924585.1). Classification (NCBI taxonomy): domain Eukaryota; kingdom Viridiplantae; phylum Streptophyta; class Pinopsida; order Pinales; family Pinaceae; genus Larix; species Larix kaempferi. Next base: position 3,014,696 of record BSBM01000014.1, read on the forward strand.
TGCATCATTATATTTAGAGCTTGCTCAATTTGTATGGTACCAATGGGTTTATGATCGTAAAAAGTACACAATTATATCTTGGTCTATATTCACAGAAGAATTTATTGTGCATTATGGGGATATTAATAGAAACACCTTCTTTATCTAGTTAATAAATCTCAAGCAAAAAGGCCTAGGTATAGAGCAGATCAAGTAGTTTCAGAAGCTAAGTCTTTGAGTGAAGAACATTTCAGAAGATAATTTGTTGGATATGTTTATTGGAACCTTGAAGGATAATGTTCAACGTCAGGTGCATCTCTTTGAACCACGATCCTTAGAGAAGGATTTCATTGTGGAAAGGAATGTTAAACGTAAAAATATGACGATGGCTACTAGAAGGACCACCTCCAACACATATATAGAGAATAATGTTCCTTCTTCTAAACCCCCTAAAAGGTTGACACCTCAACAACTAGATGAAAGAAGAGGAAAATTCATATGATTTAATTGTGACAGCAAGCATATTAAGGGACATAAGTGTGGTGAGAAGAGACTACTCTACATAGATTGTGAAGAGGAAGAACCAAAAGAAAATGAACCATATCAAGATGAAGAAATAGAAGATATTACTTCCGAAGAGATTACTCCCACCATATACTATCATGAATTGGTTGGAATTATCACTCCTCAAACTCTCAAGATCGAAGGATATATAGAAAACAAAAGGCCTAGTAACAATGTTGATTGATTATGGTAGTACTCATAATTTCATTCATTGTAAATTAGATAAAGTTCTCAATTGCTTTGTATATCCAACACAATAATGTCAAGTAATGATTGTAGATGGATGAACTATCAATTACTCAAGGAAATTCCATAATATCAATCTTACTATGGTGGAATATGTATTGGATAGTCTAGTGATTGTTATTCCAATGGGTGGTGTTGATGTTATCTTAGGATTTCAATGGTTACCATCATTGGGAACCGTGGCTTTTAATTTTCAAAAGTTTTTAATGAAATGTTTATGGGAAGGAAAATAATATGAGTTAAATGGTATCAGAGGGAAACCAAGCAAGGTGTTAATCTCTAATGGTATGAAAAAGTTGATGAAAAGAGGGACATCAAGGTGTAGTCATAAAATTATGCTCATTAGATGTTCAAACATCTAAGTCTCCTATTTCCACATGTCTCCAAATGGTCATTAATAACCATTCCAAGGTATTTAAAGTATTCCAAAAGGTCTCCCACCTTTTCGAGATTTTGATCATGTTATTCACTTAATTCCAAGAAGTGTTCCTCCTAACATCACACCTTATAGATACCCATATGGCCAGAAGAGTGAAATTGAGTGTATGGTTGAAGAAATGTTAGAGGATGGTATAATTAGGCCTAGCAAAAGTTCTTACTATGCACCCGTGGTAACGGTACACAAGCAAGATGGATCATGGCATATGTATCCAGATTATAGATATCTCAACAAGATCATAATTAAAGATAAGCTCTCATTCCTATCATTGATGATTTGTTAGATGAATTACATGGATCAAATGTCTTCACAAAGTTGGATCTTTGTTCTGGGTATAGTCATATTACAATGAAGGATGAAGACATCTCAAAAACAACATTTAGAACTCATGAAGGTCATTATGAATTTCTGGTCATGCCATTTGGTCTCATGAACGTGCCTTCCACATTTCAAGGTTTGATGAATTCCATTTTCAAGCCTTTCCTTAGAAAATTTGTGCTAGTATTATTTGATTATATACTAATCTATAGCAAGTCCTGGGAAGAAAATGTTTAACATGTTGAAACGGTACTACAACTACTAAAAGATAAACAACTCTATGCAAAAACCTTCCAAATGTTTCTTTGGGGTAAAGGAGATAGAGTATTTGGGTCATATTGTATCTCATGAAGGTGTCAAGGTAGATCTTAACAAAATTAAGGCCATGATGGACTGGCCAATTCCCCAAACCCTGAAGAATATTTGAGTATCTTAGGTCTGACACAGTACTACCGCAAGTTTTTTTGGAACTATGGAATAATAATAGTGTCTCTAACAACATTATTGAAGAAAGATGCATTCTATTGGACTCCAAAGGAAACTCAAGGTTTTGAAAAACTTAAAGAGGCAATGTGCAAAGCTCTTGTTTTGTCCACACCAAACTTCACAAAAACATTTATTATGGAATGTGATGCTTCAGGAAATCGCATTAGTGTTTATCTAATGCAAGAAGGACACCCACTTGATTTCGCAAGTCATCCAATCAAGGGAAAGAACTTATAGAAGACCATTTATGAGAATGAAATGTTGGCAATGCTACATGATCTTAAGAAATGGTGTCCTTAACTAATAGGTAGGCACTTCAATGTCAAAACATATCATGATAGTCTTAAATACTTCCTGGAGCGAAGACTATCTCTAGAAGAGAAACAAAAATGGGTAACCAAGATGTTGGGATATGAATTTGAAATCATCTATCAAAAAGGAAGACAGAATGTGGTGGCAGATGCTCTCTCCAAAATAGATGAATATGTCGAGGCATTACTTTGTGAAATTTCCATTCCACAACCCAATTGGGTAGTAGCATCAAGGGAAGAATGGAAAAATGACCTATCCATGTGGATGCTTAGTCAAAAGCTACAGAACAATATCAGTGTATCAGATACTTTTATGTGGAAAAATGATCCACTATAGTATAAGGATATCTTATATTTATGTAAAAAATCCCAACTCAAACAAAATTTCCTCTCGAAATTACACACCTCTCCTATAGGTGGGCACTCTAGATTCTTGAATACTTACCACAAGGTCAAGAATATTTTTTTTTGGGAAGGTCTTAAATCTAGCATTCAAAGTTTTGTGGTTAAATGTTTGGTTTTCCAATAGAAAAAGGGTGAAATAGTTAAGATGTCGGGACTTCTACAACCATTAGAATTACATTTCCAACACCGAGGAGTCATTAAGATGTTTTCCAAAACTAGATAACCATGTATATATCTCGAGGCCTTGACCATGGTTCATGGGGAAAACAAGGGTCTAAGGAGAGAAGATTTCAAGGTTGATGGCCAATGAGAAGGGCCCCACATAAATAGATAGGACCTCTAAAGGAGATCATTGAACTATGAGTAAGATAAATATACTATTTTGATATTTTGTACATCCAAAATGCATATTGATTCCTTGACCATGTTCTAGAGAGGAATAGAAGGGATTTCACCATGAAAATAATATTGGGTGCCTCATGGGTCATGAACATGGCTTCAAGTCACAACATAGCCCCCCTTGAGGAATTATTTGAGATATAAGTGAAATATGAGTTTAATTAATCAATTTTCTTATTAGGCATGGGTCTTTTGGTGTTAGCTAGGATTCAAGAAGGAAAATAAGGGACTTGGGTCATAAATGAATCTTGTATAACTCTTAAGGGATTTTTCTCCTCCAAGTGGGATCATGGGATCCATTAAGATGTGGTGTGCATTGGGGATCCATCTTGATGCCTTGACCATGAACTAGGGAGAAGAAAAACGTTTTTAGGCTTGAAAAGAATATTCTAGGGATCATGGGTCATAAATAGAGCCTTGTAACACCACATAATTCCTTTAAAGAGAATATTTACCTCGTGGGTATGATATGGGAAGCATTAGCACATTTTTTGCACAAAGAATGGATCTCAGGGCCTTTATATGGCCAAGGGAGAAGAATTGAGGCATTAGATCCTAACTGAATATTATAAGGCTAATGGGATATTAATAAGGCCCTAGACCAACACATAAACCCTCTAAATGGAATATTTTTTTTTTTTTTTTTAAATTCATAAAATTCTATTAATTCAAGAAACCACAATATTTACATGACCATACCAGCGATTTCCTCATCATGAAGAAGTTTTGTACAAAATACTATTAAGATAAGAACCACTTTGCTATACGAAAACCACTTTGCTAATAGACTAAGCCCCAATTCTATCAGTCTGACAATGTTTGAGATCCGATCCCCCATAGGTCGGGGGTTGTGACCAAAACATTTTGGTTGATGAAAGCATTCATATTTTCTATACAACACCATGAATTTTCAGAATTTTCTCTATGCCTACAACAGTCAATCATCATCAGAAATCAAAACATGCGAAGTACCAACACCTAAAATTTTGGGCTTGATAATGTCTGGGCAGCGTCGAAACACTAACTGAGTATCGACCTGCTTGCTTAGATGGTGTCGGCTGAAAGTATTCCTAGTCAGATCATGGGAAAGGGCATCCATATTCACATTTATACGGGCCATTCCTAGCCTCTACTCCCTTTCCAACAGTCGAATTGCATCTTCGATAGTTGCAATCTGCTTAGGCAGAGAGACCCCATTATGATCATCCAAAAGATTCCCTTGGATGCAAACCTCCATCGCCAAACTTAGAAGGGATTTAAGCATCCAAAACACCATCAGATTTTTGTTGTGGCATTTCTTGCGAGTGCGGGAAGACCCCAAGTTCCCCGCTAAACCTTCAAAACTCTCATCCAACAAACTTGCCTCTGGAGCCTTGGTTCCTCTCGACATCCTATGCTCCAAGAGATCTAGTCTAGCCTTTTCCATAGGCAGTAGGTACTTGTTAAAGAACCATTTCACCCTTCCCAATTCCCTAAGAGCCCACCGTATAGGAAAATTCTTGGTCTCATTGGCAGTGTGCCTGGTGGTTGTCTTGGTTCTAACTAGGCTTCTCACCCCCAGAAGGAGAGCCCCAATTAAAGCTTCAAACTTTCTCAGAGTAATCTAGTATACTATTCGCCTCCCTATGCAATGCCTGATAATGGAAGAAAGACTCTCCTCAATCACCTCAACAAGAAGAATAATGCATTGGCAATACAACCATAGTGGGCTTTGCATGTTTTCAGAAAAAATTTTGAAATCATCATAAGAGCTGGCCAGGGTGGCCATGAAAGCTCGCATGAGAGAAATTACAGAACGCATACCTTGGTATCCTTCATTGTCCCCACTATTGTACCTTGTTGCGAGATCCGAATTGATGGTAATCCATCGAATATTTATTCCCTCCCCCTCTCATACACCATGCATCACATTGCATAGACAATCTAGGAAGATGATACACCTGTACCTCGAACCCCTTTGATGATCAATGATGTGAACACCCATCGTGGGGTGGAATATTTTATCTTAAGAGTGAGATATAGCCTCCATTAGAATGTATTACAAACTATGGATGTGTAAAGGGAACACAAGTGAATATGGGTGTCATTACAAGGTTTTATGAAATTGGGGAAACTATCAAGGACTTAGCCATCATATAAGCCTAAAAACGAATGTATTAGGGCCTAAAATATGACTTTTTATGGATCATGCACCATGCACAAGGTCCAAAACAACCACAAATGCTTACTAATGGGAAGAGTTTTCATATAATTAGTAAATTTGCAAAAGCATCAGCGGTTTCCCATTACAAGGTCACCTTCCACCAGCTGCGTCAGTGGTTTCCCATTACCAGAAGTGGTAACAACTCGCAGCAAAAGTGGTATTGAAAACATTACTTTGGGAGTCGTTTCCAATTAAAATATGGCATGTGGTCAAGCGGTATCTTCCCAATGGCTCGCCCTCCCGTCGTTAACCACCATGCACATTGTTGATGCACTATGACCCATGGTTGTTGATTGCAGGAAACATCGAATGATCATGATCATAGATAAGGTTTAGCCCCTTTTCACCTAGCCCTTGGTCTTTGGCCTTCGGTCACATGTCCTTTTGGGTCTAGCACTAGGGTGCTAAGCTCAAGCCCCCAGATTGGATTCTAACACTTGGATTCTAATGTGTTTCTTCCACGATATACTCTTCATACAAATGGAAACTCCATCTCATCCCATGTCCACCTAGAACCAAAATGTCACACAATCCACATGGCATAGGTGGGGCCCACTTTAAAATTACCAAATTTTTAAAAATTTCAAAATTTTATGAAATTTTATTTTGGAAATAAGGGTATTATTTGTTTCATAACATAATAGAACCTTTTTCCTACTAAATCTGCAAATTTAAAAAATGTCCCTTAACTAGTCTACCTCTCCCGCTGGTGGACCACAGATCTAACAGATGGCTTAGTTATAATACCATCTAATGATTGAAACCACGAGTATTCATAGGATCATTTCATCTACAAACTCATATTTTTGTCTATAAGTGTGCATTTATGGTCCATATAGCTCTCATATTGCAACTTGAAGCTCCAATAGCAGTTTGTAGCATCCCTTCACTCAATTTGACCAACAAGATGGGACATTAACTAAATTCGAGCTTCTAAATTTCTCTGAATGTCCATACTATGAATTCATAACATTTTAAATATGTGTGTAGATGGATAATAAAAATACACTGTAGAAATAAACTTCATCCACACACACAACATGTCCATTTACAAGCATAATTATCACATGCATAATAATAAGATCATTGCACATCAAATACAAAGAGAATAATTATCTTTAACAAACAATATCCAAGCAACTGGATTTGTAAGAGTGATTTTCCACCCAATCATAGGCACTCTATCCAACATATAATATTTATGTTGAGATTCCACCCCCAAGATGGGCTATGTGGCCACTAGGGCGAAGGAAACACCTACATGCTTCTCTCACTCATCCCATAACCCCTTCTTATCTCCATGCTTATCCAAAAGCTCATATAGATCTCTATAGAGATCTCAGTCAACCATCACATCCATGGCACTCCTTCCAACTACCCCACGCAACACAAGGAAGGCATTCCCCTTCACTGATACACAATTCCCTAGGGAAATCCAACCCTTATAGTACATACCAGTCTATGAAGTAAGAGTCCAATCTGTTGTATGCTATTGAAGAACTTCTTGTAGCATAAATTAAGGCTTCTCAAGCATATGTGAGTAGCAAAACTCAATGGTTAAGGGTTCCTAGCTTGCCCAACCTCCATGCTCACCTACAACCATATATTTTCCCTTCAAATCTACATATCTGTCTCTAAATTTGATTTTTTTCGTTATGCATAGTTTGTAAATGGTCATGAACAACCATAGGAAGCTCTATGTCGTGTAGAAATATGCATGAGAGAATGATAGAATAAGTCTTGACTCCAAGAGATATGAGATTATGGTAAAAATACAATTGACATAGATTCTGACCATAGATGAAAAGGATTGTTGACAACTTCATAACTGACTTCTATCAACTGACATAATCGTTAAAAACATGCATTCATCCCCATGCTTCAATCACTGCATGAGGTGAATTTTCCTGCCAACTTCACACATGCATTTAATTATTGAATTCAATAGTCAAAAGGAGGTAATTGGTTCTCTCGAATCACATGGCAGAATTTGGATGAGTTCTAAGGTTGACATTTGGCAACAAAGGATTTAGTCTCCCATAGGCCTCCTTTCCTCTTCTCCTCTAGTGGAATCATAGCCCCTCTAGTTCTCTTTGCACAACCATCTTGGATAATTTTATAATTTCGCAACATAATATTTACATAGATTTTGAGTTACCATGACAAGCCAACAATACAGTCCAATTAAAAATATTTACATCACATATTCCTAGACATTCACTACTTGAGCCTTGACCTTGAGCTCCACACTAGGAATCCATACTAGCATATTCATATTATTTCATAATCTAATTGAATAAATTGCAAGGGTCAAACTGGGGGTATTACAAAAACAACATTAAAAAGGAATGCATCATGCAAAGAAAGATAACACAATCAACTAATCTAGAATACAAGCCAAGGTATTTTGTAACAATTCTAATACTATACCTAAGTATAGTATTCTAGGAAATTATTTTTATTGGAAAAATCATAGACATAGACACACACACACACACACACATATATAGGCGAATATTAAATATGAAACATACAATTTACTACTGAAACTTGTAAAATTTGGAAAATATTATAATAATAAAACATATTTTATGTAAATATAGGAAATATTTGAGAATAAAAATGACCAACGAGCGAATTTATTTTTTGAAAAAATGCCAAAAAATAGCCAATTGGGAAAAAAAACCCCCTTAAATTTACCTTGATACAAACTCAAAACAAACAACTATTCGAAAATACAATTCTAATATGCAACAAGAATAATTGTGTTTTCTTTTTTGGGGGGAAGGGGGAATATGTTTGTTTAATAGTATAATAAGGATTCAAGGTGGACTCACTCACCATATGCGAGAATAATATTTATTGACTGTCATCAATTGATAGGAATTATTACTCATGTTTTGAGAAACATTTAAAGGTCCTAACCATATATTTGGAAACTTTGTATGCTTTCCTCGATCCTCGTTGGTGGAATCCCACATCAAAAATATTTGCCCCACTTTGAAAGATATATCCTTTTATTTCTCATCATGATACATATTGATGATACCCTATCTCTTCTTCATATTTTACACTCAGGAAACTCATGTTGCTCTTCCAAATCTATCAATGCATTAAACCTATGATTTATTAGAATGTTGTTCAATTCCTTGATCTGGAAAGCAAGGTGATAGGTGGAAATTTCTAATTCAATAGGCATAATTACTTTTTGTTAGTAAACAATCTTGAAAGGATTTTCACAAGTACTAATCTTGCCTAAATAGGATGTAGCAGATCCCAAGAAGTAGATCAATGACCATATAAAGAAATACCATTAAGAGTATGAACATGCATATGCAGAAGCTATAACCATTGACAACACAAAGAAAATAGATGAAGCCAAAAAAGCTTGCACTTCATCATCTTTAGCAAAATGAGTTTCAAGAAAAGTGGATGCAAGATATGTTGACTATGTTCCTACAACCTATGATCCAATAGTCACAGTAGAAACAATTTATGGGATAGCTTGTTGGACGACCCATTAATGTGCCCACAACTTTACCTCTTAGATTTTTTAAGATAGACACAACGATCTCCATTAAACATTTGGATAGCTTATTTATGGATGCTTGGTCTAGAGTCTATAAGCTTATTTTAAAACTTAGAAGAATAGTAAAGAGGAACAAAATATTATAGTTGTATAATCAGATATGTGCGAACAAGCTATTACATGGTCCAAACCCTATGTTCATTTTTTGGTCTACTCTAATAAATTTGCGATCACATATTGGGATGACTTAAAGAAGATAGCTATTTAGAATATATTCTATCCTCTTGGTTATGAAGAGGACATGGTCACATGCTCATTTCTATTTCAAAAATCTATTGCATAGACAATGCAACAATATATGTACAATTTAAACAAATTATCTATCGAGGTTGAGGTAAAGGTTTTACATGGAACTCTTCACATTAAGTTTTTTATTTTACCAATTCCTCATCTTCAATGGGATCTAGATCTAGTGTAAAGTGTGTAGGAAACAGATACACTTTATGTCATGCCAAGATAGATAACATTACTAGATAAAGAGAAAGACATCACAATCATTAGGGAAAATTTTGTAATAGGAATTAACTAGTTGTCTCACTGCTAACTGTCAACAAAAGCTTGTTGGTTGTTTCTCAACATAATATAGTGTTCGAGAGAGAGTAATACAATGCAATTGATAGAAAATCCTCCAAATAAAAATGCATTCTAGAAGAGTTTGCAGATAGAAAATAATGTTATGTGTCAATTTAGGTAAATACTTTGATGTGTCAAAGTTTTTGTTTTCATGGCAAGATCTTTCAATTCATTTTCATTGTCCATTACAAGAATGTTAGAAGTGGAACCATCCACTTTAACCAACGTTTTCCTAGCATAATTAAATATTAGCTTAAACATAATCATGTTAACAAAGAATTAAGCTTGTCTCAATTCTTAATGCATTTATAACATGTGTAATGTAAATAAAGCATAATTTGGCCACTTCTACATTCCAACCAGTGCAACATAATTGAATAATGTCATCGCAACCCAGAATAATTGGAAACTACAAGCAAATTGCTTCAGCAGAAAAATGTATATTGCATGCAAACAAAAATGTATATCTCTCATTTTCTCCAATAGGTTTAGAAGAGCATTTTCCATCCATTGTTTCGTGCAACCCGTTCATCATTCTTGAATGTAACTTCCAAAATCCTACTAAAACATTGGTAAGATTTTTGGTTATTTTCAAATTATTTTTTCAACAATATGGAGGCATCCATTAAATATTATGTTCAGTATCTCCAAGTACCTAGAGGAAAAGGTTTGTATTTTCCTTGCATAGTAGATAGTAAGTGCACGTACTAAGAAAACTTGTACTGAGTGGTAGTAGGATGCTGAACGTCCATAGGTGATTAAAAAAACCATAAATTCTATTGAAATTGTGAGGGAATCCAAGAATAGAAAATGTCATAGTATTTGAATATCTCAAAGGATTTGATAAGAAGAATCTAAGATGTAGAGAATATAAATTTTGGTTAAATTGAGGTTAAAGTTCTTATGTTTTAATACATATTTGAAGTTTGGAATGTTGATAAATGTAAAAATAAATTATGCTAATTTTTAAACTAAATATTCACATAAATTTTTTTAAAATTAATCTTAATTAAAGCAATAAATTACACCCAGTTTTGATAATAAAATTACCAAGGCCATAAAATTCTCATCTTTGGACAAAAACATCAAGAAAAAGGTCATTCCATCAAACTTCGTGGTGCACCCAAAATCCACAAGGAAGCAGTTCCAATTAGGCCTATAATGAACACTATTGGATCTCCCTCATATCTCCTGGAAAAATACCTAGCAAATAAATTAAAACACATTGCAGGGCATACCCAACAATTCATTAAGGAATCCACCCACATGGTCAATGAAATGAAGAATTTGAAGGTGGATGAAGGGGATAGTTTGCTAAGTTTTCATGTGGTACCTATCTTCACAAAAATTCCAATGAATGATGTTGTCAATGTAATAAAGGAAAGAACCAATGAAGACACTGGAAATTTGGTGGAGGTATGTCTAAGATCTACATTCTTTATCTCTAAAGGGATTCTATATGAGAAAATTGAGGGAATTTACATGGCCTCTCCTCTTTCTCCTATAGTGACTAGTTTGTTCATGGAAGAATTTGAAAAATTTGCAATTGAATATTTCCCTTTGAAACCCAAGTGGCAGAAGAGATTTGTTGATGACACCAACACAAACTAGCTGCATGGAAGACAGAGCCTAAATGAGTTTTTGGATCATTTGAATAGTATATCCGAGCTTATTAAGTTCACTATGGAAATAGAAGAGGAAAATTAGATCCCATTCCTGGATGTGCTCATTTCCAAAAGAGGTGATGGATCCTTGGCTCACTCTATCTAAAGAAAGAAGATGCACACATACATACCTACATGCAGGTTCTCACCACTTCCTTGCACAAAAGATTGGAGTTTTAAACACCATGGTAACTCACACTATTAGGGTTTTCGATGAAGAGCACCTAAAACAAGTGATTAAGCGCATGCCTAACATTATTAAAATGAATGGATACGAGGAGAGTCAAATCAAGAAATTCATCCAAAAATTTTGTAGAGGAAAAAAACGAAGAAATGAACACCCTTATGTCTCTAATGTAAAACTTCCTTACATCAAAGGGACCACAACTGCTCTAGCAAAAATCCTTAAGAGAAGAAATATTAAGGCCAATTTTTCTCCTCCAAACTTAATTGGAAGAATGTTAGACTCCTCGATCGATCGTACAAACCCTAAAAATCATAAAGGTGTTTATAGTATTCCATGTGCTTGTGGAAAATCCTACATTGGAGAGATAGGCCACTCGGTTCATGTAAGACTTAAGGAGCTTAGTGCATACTTTGTGTATGATCGCCACAAAAAATATGCCTTAGATAAACATTCCAATGTCTCAAAAAATCACATTTGTATTGAAGATGCAAAGTTCATCGCAAGGGAAGATCATTACAAAAGAAGAAAGAACCATGAGCCCATTGAAAAAGAGAAGCGGGCCATGAATCTCAATAGGTCAAATTTGGTGAGTGCTGGAAAATTATTATCGATATCCTTAAAAATAAAAATAAAAATAGAATAATACAATTAACCACGGATCCGGGTGGGGATCTAGAAATTGTCTTGGAATTGAATGTGACGCATGGAGAAATTGTGCTCACATGCGAGGCAAGGTAGTGATTCGAAGGCCAAATCTGGCACCTCACAGCTCGAGTTAGAATTATTATGAATCGAAGAGGGACAATGAAGGAAAGTACAGATTTTGTCTTGTACATTCATAGAAAGATCAGGAGAAGGAAGGATAACAAGTGCGAAATGGGTACAGAGGAGTATGAGGATGAGATGGAGAGTTGTCAGGGGAGGACGATTAGTTGTAAGACCATGATGAGAATGTGTGTGGGGTTTGTTGAAATAATCCTCATCCCACCCTAGGATCTGTCGAGAATTGTTTATGGTTGGGCGGTATCTAGGTGTTGGCAGTTGTGGGACGATGTGGTAGTAATTGAAATGCATATGGAAGAAGTTGGGCGAAGCAATATGTCTACCAGTGGGTAGACAGACAGCAATGCCAGGGTGGGAAAGCGCAGAGCGAACCGTGAGTTGTTAAGAGTGCCCTCAAGCGGCTTGGTTGTATAAATCCATGACCGCGCAAGGAATCCAAGATGAAATTGGGGTGACGGAGTGAGACTTATGGGATGAACTGGAAGACACCACCTAAGGAGGAGTATGCTTCTTTGGAACCATGAATAATGGACACGGGGTCCACCCATGAGAGACAAACTCTGTATGATCGTTCAATATCTCTGTACTGGGTCATGAAAGGCCTGCTAGATCGGGTTCATTTGGAAAGGGATGGAAAAAATAAAGGAGATGAAATCCTAGTTTGTAATATCCTGATTTTGACCCTATTGCATTAAAATTGTAAATGATATAAATATTGTTATTAAATCGTGGTGAGGAGATCAAGGCCAAGGCCCTGCCATTGATTTAGAGTTTTATGTATCAACAATTAAAAATTGATGCATATGGTTCCCGTGCTAGCCAGACACAATAGAAATTAAAACCTCATGTAAATATAAATTTTAATGAAATACCCACACCTAGCTATGCAATGCAACAAGAGATGGGGCATGATTTTTATAAGGAATAGGGAGGGAAAATGAGGGAGGGAAAATATTCAAACCCATGAACCAATAGTGTTAAGACAAATATCAATCAGAGAACCCATAAACCCTCAACTACCCATTTTGAGTTATGCACCCAATCATTTAATTCTTCGAAGATTTGGTTGAGATAGTTAATGCATTGGGAATGGAGAGGTATAGGTGCCCAATCTCGTGTATGGGAAAGACATCAATTTGGGAAATCGTATCTTGGATTCTATGGAAAGAAAACACCCACGAAATTGCTCCCCAAGCCATTATTCACCCATGGTCTTTGCTCCTTCACGTAGTCTGAACTTACTGGGCATTTTCCCCCACATTTTTCTACTATTTTCCCCCATTTTCCACAACTTGGAAGTCATTTTTATGTTGCAGAGTGGTTGGGAGGAAGAGAGTAACGATTTGGGGGTTTATAGAGGTCGTTTCTTCCCCTTGAATTCCCAAACATGTGTGGTAAAATCGATTTTTATCTCCAAGGGTTTACTCCCCCTCTAACAGTTCGTTTTTGGTTGCCCACGATTTTGGAAAATAATGGAAACCCCATTTTGGGCATCCCACATTCAAAACGTTTTTCCTTCATGCCCAACACATTTTTTTTGTTGTTATGTGAATCCCTGTTTTGGTTTGAACTTGTGAGTAAGAAATTACGAGTGGAAGAGGATTAGAATTGGCTTGATAAACCTAGTGAAGAGAGTAACCTCATAGAAAGATCAAAGGACCTTGGTTACTCTTCTATGCACACCCTAAAGAGCACCAAGGATAATTTTAGGGGCAAAATTTAGCCCATGGGCTATTATTCAATGCTTTTTTCCAAAAAAAGATTCGCTAATTTGCATTTTTTGAAGCCCCATTTCGCCCAATTTTAATGGGATAAACTTTTTTCACTCTAAAAATCGCCAAATTATTATATAAACTATATAAAATCCTTAGAAATTGAAATAATTTTAGAAAAATATCGCCAAATATTTTATATTTAACATTTAAGAATTGGTAAGATTCACCAAGGTTTATACACTTTTAAATAAGTATGGGTCCTTAAAATTATCCCTGAAGAGCACTAGAAGGGAATGTATGGCTTGAGAGACCGTGTAGCAGTGAAGGGAATACTTCCTTGTGTTGGGTGTGTAGGTATTGTGGGTACCAAGCTAGCTATATCTTGTAGAGGTATCAATAGCTCTGTGGTTGATCTCACTAGCTTAGCAATTCATTCCCTTCCATTGCCTTAGCATCTTGATAAACCCAACTGTGGATTGGCTTGGCTGATTTTTGGTGTATATTTGGCTATGTGTGAGTCTGTTGTTCCCTTTTTCCTTGTAGAAATCATGCCCAACTCGGGGGTGGCAGTTGTGTTGAGATATTGATGAGCACAATTGACCTATGGTTGGGTGGAACGTTGCAGTTGCATAGCCAATTGCTCGGGACTACTTCGTTTCAAGATAAGTACTCTCTTGTGTTAATTCTTCAATGTCTTTATTTGATGTCTATTATGAATATGTTGAATGCATGCTAGATATGTAGTAGAATTTTATTCCGTTGTGTTTCTGGCATTTATACATCTGCATATGTATTTTTACTTTCTATTAATTTTGTTAATTATCATGGGGCTAGAAGCCCAGTTTTAGTGTCATGTTCTCCCTTGCATTGGATCGATGGGAGGGGATGTGGCATAGTTCAATATTGGAGAGAGCATCATGCAGATTCCCAATTGATGCATATGAAAATAGATGTTATTTCCCACCACCTAGGCATTCCTCGTATCCCGCATGATCCTGCGGTGAGCGACCAATTCATCTCCAATTCACAGATGGGGGGAGGTGTGCCTGGATGGTTCATTGATGCAACACAAAGGATTCCAAGTTCCTTTAGCATTGTTTTTCAGGATTGTCTTCTATCTTTTATGGTTGGATGGTCTTGTGTATAGCCTGTGACAGTGACAGTCGGTTTTGTTGGTTTTAATAGAAGTGGTCCATAATTAGTAATGGCTATTCTTTTTTTTCGGTCTAGTTCTAATAAGTAGGATTCTAAAGGATGGCAAGTCTTAGTGTAATCACCTCTTTTATAGTTTGAGTTCAAGATGGCGAGGTATGTCAAAGTAGACCATGGACTTGTTTTCCCTTCGAGGAGGGGCAATTTTGAAGTGGCATATTAGTTCCTAGGTTTTGTGCTTATGTATTGGATTCTTAGATAGACAGAAACAGAGTCTAGCCCAACTATTATCAAATGTAACCTTCTTGTTTAACTTTAATATAGGGTTCTTCTTACTTACAAAAAAAAGAATACAATTAACATTAACCAAAATTGATACCATGATCCCAATATTATCCCTAAATTTATTACATTTGTATTTATAATTATATCTAAACATTGAATTGCATCATTACTATATTAATCTGTTGCCATACTTGTCTACTAGGTTTTAATATTAATAATCATTATATTTAATATATTAATAATAATATTAATATTATTACTTTATTAATATTAATAAATATATTAGTATTAATTATGTTGATAGGCTATATTAATTGTATTGTTCAAAATTTGAAATTAACAATTATAAAAAAAATAAAAATTTAAAAAATAAGTAGTAGCTAATGAATGGATAATTTGTAGCTGATGAATGTATAATTGGTAGCGAATGTCCGAATAAGCCGCAAGCATGGGGCACGGGTAAGTCGAAGTGATTTGAACTCATGACCTCCATTTACAACATGTCCTTCATATCAAATGAATCACCTATTAAACTAAACCCGTGCGCACATTTTACATTTATTAATTAATATCTATTATTACTCTCTATATTATATTAGTATTAGGATATTAATATTAATATATACTATTCTATTAATATATATTAATAATAACTTAATAAATTAGGAATTTGGTATTAATTAGATAAAGATTATTCACTATTAAATTATTATTTATTTAATAAAATTAAACCGTCCTAAAATTCTCAAATCTCATTATAGGTCAAATATGCTCTAAAATTTTTTCCCACATTTAACAACCACGAAGAACCTCCTAAAATCTATGAAGAGTGTCTAACATAAAATAATTCAAGTATAAAGCACCAAATTATTCACTATTAAATTATTATTTATTTAATAAAATTAAACCCTCCTAAAATTCTCAAATCTTATTATGGGTCAAATATGCTCTAAATTTTTTTCCCTTATTTAACAACCACGAAGAATCTCCTAAAATCTATGAAGAGTGCCTAACATAAAATAATTCAAGTATAAAGCACAAAAGAGAAATACATTCTTGGCACAAGTTTTCCAAATCTAGCACAACCACTCAAATCATTGAAGACAAATTCGCATCCTAGGTTTATGGTTTCAACAACAATGGAATTTTCCTTTAATAAAGTTTCCAACATGCAATATTCTTGACAATGTTTCCAACATGCAATATCCTTGACAATGTTTCATGAAGTTTCTGTTGAACATTAAAATTTCACATGTAATATCCATTCACAAAATATAATATGCTTTTCCAAAACTTCCAATTTAAAAAATAAAATAAAAATTCAAAGGCAAAATCTTTACAGCGGACAACCCTTGTTATAATAGTTTTATTTCATTTTTATAGTAGTTTTAGTTCATTTTTATAGTAGTTTTATTTTAGACTACTATTTCAAATTATCACTTTATAACAGACAACGCATGCAACTTGCATGGCTTGGGACTCGGGAGTAGCAATATATTCACTTCCATGACATTCTCCCATGTTTCAGAACAACTTGTGCGGGCTTTTCCCAACAACTTTCTGAGTATTTTCTATTTTATATATTACCTTCACTGTATAACGACATCGTGAAATTTAAAAAAAAAAAAAAAAATTGCATTAAGAGAAAACTTTCCTTTTAATAATAAGTCGCCAACTCAATTAAGGTAATTGCAGCATTGTCCGGGTCAACTTGCATGGCTCCAACCAATGGCTGTAACTTGCGTTTCCCCGCCATTTTCATTTCCATGACTTTCGCCACTGTTTCGGACTAACTTGAGCGTTGCATCCATAGAATGGTCATCATATGCGTGTATATATCTATATATAGTTAGAGACATGACAAGGTTACTCTACAAAATTGAGAGAATACCAAACAGTAGTTGGGATTAGTTACGTAGACATAATTGTAAGCACGAGTTTTGTATGAACAAGTTCAGTGGGTCTCAAAAGTAGTTGTTCGCTATTTCTTTAAGTTGGAGCGGGTGAACAACTTTCTTTGCAAGAAATATGTCAACTTTTCCCATAGGGAATGTTCGATATGCTTTAGTACATCATGGCATTCATTAGGAGATATTATATAACTTACAAAGAATGGGGTTCAATCCCTTGAACTCTACTATATTCTTAAAAAAAAACAAAAAAAATATAAGAGATATTATATAATTTACAAAGAATATATATCTATATATATAACAAGGCATGAGTATATTCTTCGGTCAATGCAACATTTTTTTATTAACTATAAAATAAGATTAATTTATTATTCATATTTCAAATATATATAACGTTTGAGTGAAATATACTTCGTTGTGTTTGTACATGGACCATTGAGGTAGCTGGATTCATAACAAGGGAGGAGAATGCAAGGGTCTAGGGTTTTGAGTTGGTGCATGGCAGTTGGATGGCTTACTGGACTGTCACTATAGAGCTCTGCAGTCAACCACAGGGGTGGTCTCCACTACCATATTGGCTCTACACTGGCGCTAATCCCGATGGCTGGCACCTACTTGCTAACTCGAGAAGCACCGACTTATCACACGGTGGACTCCATCGACTACACATTAGACCCTTAGGAGGGTAAAAATATTTTCACCGCATTGTAGTTGTATCTCCGCCGGTAACTGGTTTACTCCACACGACACTTGGGACAGTGAAGTCAGTGATCATGACACTTGGGGACGACAAAATGCAAACGGTTTCCATGCCTCCTGGTAGTTGGCCTCTCGAGAAAGATGAAGTTGTTTCTCTTCCGTCTGATCTGTTCACCACTAGGCCTCTTCACCCGGTTCCTGGGGAACTCCATTCTCACTTTTTGAAACGGATCAATCCACCATCTTGGACTACTTGCAGTCGGACAAAATGTTAGGATATTTAGACACTTAGGAGTTAGTTAAGATCAACTTGTGTAATATATCCGTTAGCGATAGTGTGTTTCATTAGTATGCATTTGTAAATACATAATCCGACAGTCACGATATGTTCCCGACATAGAGTGATCCGATGGCTCAACTTCTCTTAGATCAAACCTAACCTTGATCTATGGCTTCGCACCCGATTGGTCCATGATCTCTAGTTAAAAAGCATGGAGGGTCATTGTTTAGTTGATCGGTTATGAGAAGCTCATTTGTAACTTTCTTTTTTGTATAATAAATTGTCCCGTAGAAGCTATTTGGCCGGGGCCGTGGAGTGTTTCCCTCAAGAGGGTTTAAACCATGTCAAAATATCAGTGTGTTGATCTGTGATCTATTTGTGTGAAGTGGTTTCTCTTGGTGTTCGTTCCTTTGGTAGTACCCTGTATACCCGAACATGGTATCAGAGCTTTTATGAAGAGTCGCTTCCGGTTATGATCTAGATCTTGAACTGTTGTTGCCGAAACTCGAAAGGGTTTCTGGTTCTGGTATTTTTGTGCATTTTTGGGCTGTGGGAGGTGTTCCATTGTGTCCGGAGCACCGTTTCCATTGGGAAATAGTTTTCGTTTGATCGAAAACGGTTTCCCGGTTGCTCCAAAAACGCATATTTCACCAGATCTAAAGGTATAATGTTACAGTAATGCATTTT
The DNA here is from genome assembly GCA_027924585.1 of Larix kaempferi. Taxonomy (NCBI): domain Eukaryota; kingdom Viridiplantae; phylum Streptophyta; class Pinopsida; order Pinales; family Pinaceae; genus Larix; species Larix kaempferi. The sequence continues at coordinate 3,033,573 of BSBM01000014.1, forward strand.
TTTTATTTTCTGCTTTAAAAGAAAAAAAATCTCATATTTTATCATTTTTTACTGTTAATTTTTTTTTTTGTTCGGATTGTTGCTTTTCCTATCTGCGTATGCTCTTTTCCGTGCACCTTGAGCGATCTCGGCAAATTAGAAACAGAAAGGGAAAGGGGTTTTTTCGGCTGTGTATGCTCTTTGCCGTGCAGCTTGCACAATCTCGACAAATCAGAAATAGAGAGAAAATGTATAATTTCCAAGCAAGCTAATGAAATCTAACTCCACAAGTATGGAAAAGTTTTTTTTGTTTCGATTTGTGGTGTGTTTTGCAGGAAAAATGGCAAGCATGCAAACCGAACAAGAAGAGTAAAAAAAAAAAACCCCTTCCTTATTCCCATATTTTACATACATTTTAATCTAGCTCACTTGGTTCAAAGTTGCTTTATTCCTTATTAGGTTTTGAGTTCAAGTCTTAGGAAATTACTTTTCAAAGAAAAAGTGCATGCAATTTCTATTTTCAAGTTACTTTATTGTAAAAGTGCATCTCACTAAAATAATAAAAAATAAAAATACAAGTGAGTCATTTAAGTTCTTTTTTATTATTGCACTATTTATAAGTAATATCATTGTAAAAATGAAATCACTTATTTTACAAAAGTGGTTCACTTAAAGCAACTTTCTTGTAAAGTGATTGTCAAAAGGTTAATCTTGGGAAGAGGGGGGTTCTTTATTTTTGCTGGTCATTCTCTAGCTGCCACGTCACTATTGGGGACATCTTCAACAACTTCTTTGTTCAAGCATAACTTCATCATACAAAGTTAGTTTTCAGTGCTGTTTTTTTTAAACTGTCTATTTTTTCGAGGTCTTCACATCCAAACTATTGGTTTATACTTTTACAGCCATTAATTTACAAATATGGCTGCCCCTTATGATATTCTACTTAACAGTTCCAACTATTTCTCATGAAAATCTCATATGGAGGATGTTCTACGAAGTAGGGAACTTTTCATAATTACCTCAAGGAAAGAAACAGAACCCACTGATGATGATAAGAAAATAAAATGGGAAAATAGATGTGACGAAGCTCGTGGATTGATTGGGATGTCAATCTCTACTAATTTGCAATTCCACATATCTGGAAGTGATGAACTTGATACTGCTTGGGACAAGTTGGAATCTGTGTTTGGTAAACACAATGAAATTCGAGGTCCCCAACTCGAAAATGAGTTGATTTCTTTAAATCAAAGTGACTTTTCATGCATTCAAGATTATTTATCTAAGTAGAAAACTCTTAAACTCTTATGTGCAGAATGTAAGATTAAGAGGGAAGACAAACAATGCATTTATCATATTCTTCCCAAACTTGGACCTGCATATTCTGTTTTTGTATCTACATTTTACTCCATGAAAGAATCCTTGAATGCAGCTAGCTATCAAGAGCCTAGTCTTGAATCCTTTTGTGATTCCTTGATTAGAGAGCAAGATAAACTCATTCATCATGGAATAATCAACAATGTAGATACATCTGGGAAAGCCTTATTGTCCCAACAGAAAGAAAAATCCAAGCCTCTCAAAAAACAAAATTTTCACAATAATAAGTCAAACAAGGGTCCAAAACCCTCTCAGTCAGCTCCTTCTTTAAAAAATGACAAAGGATCCAAGCCAAAAGGCAAGAAGACTGAGCATCATTGCAACTATTGTGGGAAAGATAATCATAATGAATCTAAGTGTTTCAAGAAGACGACAGCCTTGGAAGCAGCAATGAAGAAGCACCACATCAGCCTAGATTCACCTTCAGAATCTCCCTCTCATGGACATGCACTTTGTGCTTCTGGTTATTCTTATAATGCATCTTCTTCTTCTACTTCAAATGAATGGCTCATTGATTCTGGAGCATCTTATCATATGGCTAAGGATCAAGCCATCTTTTCTACTATGCATGAATGTAACACCAAACAAATATTTGTTAGTGATGATAGACCTCTAAGTGTTGTAGGAGATGGAACAGTTCAAGTAGATAATGGTCATTTTAGTGATATACTATGTGTTCCAAGAATTTCCTGCAATTTGTTATTAGTCTATCAGATCACTCATTCTGGTGAAGGTAAAACTGTGACCTTTACACCTCACCAAGTTGTAATCAAGGATTTTAAAGATCCTCAATAGGTCCTAGCTAGCGGAATTGTTGATGATATTACCAGGTTGTACAAGTTTAACAACTTTGGGTCATCACCTTTCCCTTTAGTTTTTGTTGCTCATAGTGATAACTTGATCAAACTTTGGCATGAGCGATTTGGTCACTTAAATTATCGCTCATTGCAACAGCTATGTAAAGAAAATATGGTGACAGGTCTTCTAATGGTATCTTGCAGGGATGGTGTTTGCTCCGGTTGTGTACTTGGAAAACATCATCGGGACAGTTTTGACAAACGTGCCTCTTGACACGCCTCGGTTCCCTTGGAGCTTGTGCATAGTGACTTGTGTGGTCCTCTTCCATCTGCTTTCTTTTCTGGTTTCAAATATTTCTTAACTTTCATTGATGATTACACCAGACGCACTTGGGTTTATTTCCTAAAACTTAAGAGCGAAGTATTTAACATGTTCTTGGCCTACAAGGCCCTTGTTGAAAAACAATCTAGTCATCAAATTATTAAGTTAAGATATGACAATGGAGGAGAATATGTTAACAAAAAGTTCACTACTTTCTGCACTGAACAAGGCATCCAACAACAGCACATTGTTCCATATACACCACAACAAAATGGTGTAGCTGAGCGGAAGAACCGCACTTTAAAAGAAATGACTAATTGTATGATCCAATCTAAGGGACTAAGTCTTCAATTTTGGGCTAAAGCCATTAATTGTGCAAATTACATAGTTAATCGCAACCCCACTAAAGCATTACAAGGTATAACACCGGAAGAAGCATGGAGTAAAACTAAACCTAATGTAAGTCACTTTTGTGTGTTTGGTAGTGAAGCATGGGCTCACATTCCGAATGAAAAATGGAAAGCGTTGCAGCCTAAAAGTGAAAAGTGCATATTTGTTGGATATTCTGAAGATATAAAAGGTTATAGACTTCTTCAACCACATTCTCATGATATAATCATTAGAAGAGATGTTAAATTTGATGAAAATCTCTTGGCCTGCGAGCCTAACTCGACGATTGTGCCATCTTTGGCCTGCGAGCCTGATTCGGCGTTTGTGCCTTCTTCTTCTTCTTCCAACTTCCTTGACAGGTTTCCTACTCCAGTTTCTGATGATGATAGTGAGGATGAAAATCCACCTCCGCCTGCTCATATTCCTCCAGTTGCACCAGCACAAGTGCTTCCTCGATGGGTCCATTCAACATGTGAAGCAGCTGGTGATCTTTTCGGTGATCCTGGAGATCAACGTCGAACACATTCTCAGTTTCAACGAGCCTCTTCTCTTTTGGCTCAAGTTTTCGAGAATCATGATCCAGAAACTTTTGCAGAAGCTTTAGGGAATCCAGATTGGGATGCAGCAAGGGATGAAGAATATTGTTCCTTAATGGCAAACGATACTTGGGATCTTGTACCTCTTCTAAAAGGAAGAAAACTTGTCAGATGTAAATGGGTCTAGAGAACTAAGTATGTATCAGATGGAAGTGTTGAAAGACTTAAGGCAAGGTTAGTTGCCAAAGGTTTTTCCCAATTTGAAGGGATTGACTACAATGAAACCTTTGCTCTCATCGCAAAAATGAACTCCTTCCGCCTTGTTCTTTCCCTTGCAACCTAACACAACTGGGAAGTCCATCAAATGGATGTCAAGTCTGCCTTCTTACATGGTGATTTACAAAAGGAAATTTACATGGAACAACCTCCTAGATATGTTCAGAATAACTCTATCCTTGTTTGCTGCCTTAAGAAATCCTTATATGGCCTTAAGCAAGCTCCTAGAGCTTGGTATGCCAAAATGGATAACTTTCTCCTTGACACTGGTTTTTCTAGATGCCATTCTGACCCCAATGTCTATACCAAGAAAGTAGGAAACCATCTCATCATACTTGTTCTATATGTTGATGACCTTATTCTTACTAGTAGTGAACCTAAGCTTATAACCCATGTGAAATCCAGTCTTAAACAAAATTTTGAAATGTCAGACTTAGGACATTTGCATTATTTTCTTGGTTTCCAAGTCCTGCAAATCAAAGAAGGAATCTTTCTTTCTCAGTCTAAGTATGCTTGTGACCTTCTTCATCACTTTCACATGGAAGTTTGTACACCAGCCCCTTCTCCCTTCCAGTCTGGAGTCAAACTTTTTTCCACTTATACTTCACCTGAAGTCGATGCCACCTTATATCGTCAGCTTGTTGGTAGTCTCTTATACTTGACTCATTCCCGTCCTAACCTTTCCTTTGCCGTTGGTCGTGTTGCCCGTTATATGCAAACACCTCATGAAAGTCACTGGAAAGCAGCTAAAAGAATACTTCGATATATTTGAGGTACAGTTCAGTTTGGGATTCATTATAGTATAGGGGGGAACTTTTGTTGGTTGGTTTCACTAATTTAGATTGAGCCGGCGATCCTAATGATCGAAAGTCTACTGCAGGTTATGTTTTCAGTCTGGGATCTAGACCTATTACTTGGGCTTGTAAGAAACAACAAGCTCTTGCTCTTTCTTCAGTAGAGACAGAATATCGAGTAGCAGATAATGCTAGTCAGGAAGCTTTATGCCTTCGACAGATCCTTTCAAAGTTTGGATTCGAGCAGTAGCAGCCTACTCCACTTTGGTGCGAAAGTCAAAGTGCCATCAAGCTTGCCAAAGATCCAGATCTACATCAACGCAGCAAACACATTGAGCTACATATTCACTTCATTAGAAATCTTGTTCATGATCATGTTCTTGAAGTGCTCTTTTTCCCTACAGATGATCAAGTTGCAGACATCTTCACCAAGTCTCTTACAGAAGCGAAGTTTTCTAACCTTCGATCTATGTTAGGAGTTCAGGAACTTGTCATTAAGGGGGGATAGGCTCTAATGCCTCCTTCCTTCTCCTAATAGTGTCACTTTTGTAAATCCTTCAATCCTATCCCAAGTTGTTCTTAAGGGGGGATTTTAGGATATTTAGACACTTAGGAGTTAGTTCAGATCAACTTGTATAATATATCCGTTAGGGATAGTGTGTTTCTTTAGTATGCATTAGTATGCATTTGTAAATACATAATCCGACGGTCACCATATGTTCCCGACATAGAGTGATCCGATGGCTCAACTTCTCTTAGATCAAACATAACCTTGATCCGTGGCTTAACACCCGATTGGTCCATGATCTCTATTTAAAGAGCATGGAGGGTCATTGTTTAGTTGATCAATTATGAGAAGTTCATTTGTAACTTTCTTTCTTTGCATAATAAATTGTCCCATAGAATCTATTTGGCCAGGGCCATGGAGTGTTTCCCTCAAGAGGGTTTAAACCACGTCAAAACATCGATGTGTTGATCTGTGATCTATTTGTGTGAAGTGGTTTCTCTTGGTGTTCGGTCCTTTGGTAGTACCCTATGTACCCGAACACAAAACCACTACTTCCCCCTCCACTTCACCGGGTTTCCATTGGGAACAACTCTCACCACTGGATTTGGCACTGCTAAACAAAGGATGGCCTCCCTCCAAGAGTGGAGTAAATCTGACTCTTCCCCTTGACCTGGAAGATGTAATCCCTCCACTTTGCCCTTAGGATTTCATCGCAAATTTTCTCCAAGACATGGACCAGTGTGGCTCTCAGTCGTCAATGAAACGGGGGGATGCTACCTCTCCACCAAAAAACCCACACCTCTCTGCAAAGCTTTCTCCACCATGGAAACAAAAAGGAAAGTGCTTAAAAAATACGAGCGAACCGCTCAACTTAATCTGTGGGAAAAACGTATCTCTGGCAAACTCTTTAGCAATGGCGGAATCAGATTTGGTTGGTCGCGCCAGGGGAAAATATCCCTCTGAAGGGATTGACAGATGGGTTGACACACACTCGTAGGATTTTCTCGATTATAAACCAGAGATTTCGGTTCTCTCCAGGGGATTGTTCGTCTTCAAATTTTGCTGCAAGGAGGATGCGGGTCGAGTCCTCTAGAAGCATTTGAGTCTAGTTAACATTCCTATCCTTTTCAAAGTTTGGACCCCCATGTTCGACGCTAGCACGGAGAAATTCGACATCATTCTGATTTGGGTTAGATTGCCTAGTTTACCCTAGGAATTCTGGAATTGGGACTCCTTTAGAGATATTGGGAACGCTCTTGGTGCCTTCATCAATGTGGACATTTCCTTTCTACAGTCAATAAAGATGTCGGTAGCTAGAATTCTTGTCTCTATAAATGTCTGTGTTGGCCTTCGCGAACAGATCAATTTCATCTGGGGTCTAGTGACCTGCATTCGGAAATTGGATTATGAAGGGGTGCCCTTCCGCTATCACCCTTGCCATGGATATGGCCATATGGCTAAACAATGCAAACTGTCCTTTAGTAATAAAGAGGTTGACTCCAAGAAGCGGTCTGAGGGAAGCGGGAGTGGGGTTGCTGAGGGCATACAAAAAGCGGGACGACTCCACAATGGTCAGATGGATGTCCACAATGAATGGGAAGATGTAGAACAAGCTAACGCCATTGGGGAGCTTTATGTTCCCCACAACATCCTCTCTCACAGACCAACATCGACTACGCTGAAGCTGAGAAGGAGTTCCAACCTGACGCCACTGCTGCAAATGACTCTTCGAGTAAGACTTGTGGAAACCTTGTTCCCCCTTCATCTCTTGAAGTTTCTTTTGGTTCTTTATATCTAGATTTGGCTGGCTTGAATCCCCCCTTTCAGCCTTACCCTCCCCCTCTTCCCAACCTGAATCCTTCAAACTCGCCCCCTCAGGCTCCACTAGCGCCTCTAGCTAACCCCCCTCCTTTTCGCTCGATGGATAATCGCCCCCCCCCACTTCCTTGCTATCCCACTCCATACATTTTCATCTTCGCTCCAGGGACATCCCTGCCCTTACGGTTCCCCACTCCCTAGGTTTGGGAGTAGGCCAAAACCCTGCTTCCAGCAAACCTTCAGAGGCAGAGGAAGACCTTCTCACCTATCTGCGACTCAGCACAAAGCCATCCAAGATCTGGAGAATGGGAAGCAAAAACCTATTTTTGGGATGCTTAGAGCAGCGAACATCCAGAAGGAGGTCACCTGATGAAACTTCTCTCCCTAAACTGTCAGGGTTTGGCAAGTAAGCCCAAAACACTTGCCCTAAAAAGGTTGATCTCTCTACATCATCCAGACATCTTCATTCTACAAGAAACTATGGGATCTAGGGAGGATGTTACTGCTCTTATCACATCTATCCTACCAATGTATGATTTCGTTTCCATCGATGCCATTGGACACTTTGGTGGTCTACCTCTGAGATGGAACTCAAAATTGGTTAGAATAACTAGCACTTGGGGATTTGACTCGTGGCTCGGAATGGAATTCTTCCATGTCAGATTAAACATGTCTTTTACTTTTTTAAATATCTATGGTCGTTATGTGTACTGTGCTACTTTTTGTAACACCCTTTGCAAAAAACCAGTGTTCCTCATTGAAAACCTGATTCTTGGTGGCGACCTGAACTTCACGTTGGGAACCCATGAGATATGGGGGCCTACTGCCAGGGGGAACTCCCTTGTAGGGTACTTCGATATGCTTCTCAGGGATTCACACCTCATTGATGTCATTCCCTCAAAATTGAAACCTACTTGGACTAATCGAAGAAGTGGGGAAGGAAGAGTCACAATACGTTTGGATCGTTTACTTCTAGTTGAGAAGTTAGTAGATCAAAATCTTCGAACTCATCAATGGGTGGCCTCAAGCGGTGACTCTGATCACTAACCCATCTGCCTCAAAATTTTGGGATCTACAAAAAAACCTCCCAGCTCCTTTAAACTTTGTGCTGCTGGGTTAAAGGAGGAATAAGTTACTAAAATCATAAAAGACTCCTGGACTCCCTATTAACCGGAGGATGAATCTTATGCTGCACAATATTTTGTAAAAAAACTCACAAAAACTAAATTGTTGATCAAAGAGTGGGCATTAAAAAAAACAAAGAGATGAAGAGTAACTCCTTCGGATTGAGAAAGATATCAACATCATTTTGGAGTCGGACAGGGGAGGCTTCCTAAATGTTGAAACTTCTGAAAAGATCAAATCTCTTGAACTCTATCACCAAAAACTACTCTCGGAAGAAGAGGAATTTTGGAGATTAAAGAGCAAGGCGATGTGGTTGGAATGTGGGGATGAAAACACGAAGTTCTTTCAGGCTTATGCAAAAGGTAGAAAATCACAAAACACTATTTGGGAGCTAAAATATGCTAATTCTGAAACTTTTACCTCCTTTAAAGACCTTGCTAACCTGGCACTTCTCACTTCAAAGACCTTTTCGCGGAACTCAGAAGAGCTAACCTTGCAGAGTTCATCGGACTCTCACAATTTTTTCCTGGCTCTATCTCCCCGGAGGACAATCAGGAACTCTTAGAAGAGGTCTTGGAGGAAGTACTCAAGGAAACTCTCTACAGTTTTCAAAAGGACAAAATCCCTAGGCCCGATAGTTGGACCATTGAATTCTTCATTGCACACTTTGCCATCATTGGAAGTGATATTCTCTACCTGGTGGAGGAATCAAGGAAAGGGGGTTTGGTGCACCCTCCCCTAAATGCTACTTTCATTGCTTTAATCCCTAAGACAGACAAACCAGATTCTATGAATGATTTTCGACCAATATCCCTCTGCAATGTAACCTACAAGGTTGTCGCTAAGATCATGATGAAAAGGCTGAAGGGGGTTCTCTCAAAAATCATCTCAAAGGAAAAATTTGGCTTTCTGGAAGGCAGGCAGATTCATGAGGAAATTGGAGTAGCCCAGGAAGGTTTACACTCTCAAAAAACAAAGGGAATTAGAGGAGAAGTTATAAAAATTGATCTCTCAAAGGCATTCGACAGAGTCAGCTGGCTCTATCTAAGGATGCTTATGACTTGCCTAGGATTCGACTATGCTTTTATAAAGTGGACAATGAGTTACATCTCCACATCCTCCTTTGTTGTACTGATAAATGGCTCCCCCACTCATTTCTTTTGTGCAGAAAGAGGGCTCTGACAAGGCTGTCCGCTATCCCCACTTCTCTTCCTATTGGTGGCGAAGGGTTTGAGAAGAGTCATTCTGGATGTGAAAAGAAGAGGGATTTTTAAAGGCATTCACATTACAAACGCTCTCAGCCTCACTCATCTACTCTTTGTCGATGACATACTCCTTTTTTGTGATGGGACCCTAAGGGATGCAGATCAATTGGACTCTATACTAAAGTTGTTCCATATTGCAACTAGAATGGCCATAAATGTGTAAAAATCTTCCTTGACCATGTATCAACTTACTGAGGAGGAACGAAAGAGGTATGAAAATATTTTTCCCTTTGAAATCATCCCTTTGGACGCAAGATTAAAATATTTGGGGTTTTGTCTAAAACCAAATGACTACAAAAAATGTGATTGGAACTGGCTCATTGCAAAATTGGAAAAACAACTCTTATGCTAGAGTCACCACTGGCTCTCTAGAGTAGGGAAATTAGTCCTTATCAAATATGTTCTGGAAGCCATCCCTGTTTACTGGATGTCACTGGCATGGATACCAAAGGGAATTCTGGAAAAATCCAGAAAACAACGCTCTCGTTTTCTCTGGTTCGAACACTCAGACTCTTTTGTTGCTCCTTGGATCAAATGGGATAGGGTAGCTATGCCAAAATATTTGGGGGGTTTGGAGCTTAAGCAAATACATCTGTTTGCATGCTCCCTATATGAAAAAGAAGGATGGATGCTTCTCACCACTGACAGTCTATGGACTAAAGTGGTTAAGTAAAAATATATTTTCCCCAAATCCATCTTACATTGATTTAGAAGCCCCTCAAAGTATCAGTACGATATATCTGTCATCTGGAAAGCGATTCTCAAATCACTTCCTCTCATCGAATAGGGGTTGGATTGGAAAGTAGGCAATGGTGAACAAATTCGTATCGGGACTGATCCGTGGCTGGGCTGCAATAATCAACATATTCTCCCCAACCCCCTCCTCGAACATCTCCAACAACAGGGTTTTCATCATCTCAGTCAAATTGGGGATATTTTACATACAAATTTATGGCAGTAGGGTTGGCTGGAAGCGAAGGTTCTTGACATTCCGGCCGAATTCCAGAACTTCTTGGAAACCCATCTCCTCACCCTCAGAAGCTCTCATGTTCACATTTCTCTACTTGACGAACTCATCTGGTTTCCTGCATCTAATGGAAAATACGCCCCGAAACTTGGTTACAAGTTTTTGATGGAACATCAGCAACAAAACGGGGTCCATCTGTGGTGGTGGCAATCGATTTGTAAGGCACACTACCCCTCAAAAACAAAACTTTTTATGTGGTTTCTTTTGGCGAACCGGATCCCGACATGGGAACGAATGAAGAAAAAACATGTTGCTAGTCCGAGTTGGTGTTCACTCTGCAAACTCGCGGAGGAGACAAACTCACACCTTTTCCTATCTTTCCCTTTCTCGAAATTTGTCTGGGCAGAACTAGCCCTCACACACCCCTAGTCCAGGCGTTGGAGGGGAAAATCCATCGAGGAAGCATGGAATCTCTAGAATGATTCCCAGGACATGGAACACCTTCATGCTCTTCCCTTGATCACCTCCTGGGGCATCTGGCTTGCCTGCAACCTTCTGATCTTTCAGGATCAGCCTACCACCCCCGCTCTCATTTCATACCGCAGTTGCTCTATTATCTCCCACTTCCCACGGGAAAAAAACCATCCCATCCCCCATTCGCTCTTGGTGGAAGATATAAATTCACTTGCACCCTGGGCCTTCTTTGATGGGGCCTCGTAAAATAACACTTATGGAGGAGGTGCAATACTCCACTTAAATGCAATTCACTATTTCAAATTGCAGATGGGTCTGGGGCAAGGCTCCAATAATTATTCTGAACTCTATGCACTAAACTTGATGATTAGATTTGCAAGAAAAATACAATGTTCACGCATTCAAACCTTTGGAGACTCTATGATCATTATTAAATGGATCAATCTAGAACAACGATGCCACAATCTACTACTTAACCAATTGTTGATTGAAACCATGCGGATTTTAGGAGATTTTGACAATTTCACTTGTCGACATGTCTACAGGGAAAGAAATAGAGAGGCAGACCAACTCTCAAAGCTGGGATTAACCCTCTGCTTGGGACAATGGAAAATTACAGAATTGTAAAATGATACTTTCCATGAATTTTTCCACAGACTGTTCATTAAAGGTTTGGTGGCCCAAAACTATTGATGCTGACGAACTTAAAGACCCTATTTTTTGTTACTCTGTTGTTTGTACTCGACTGTATATATTTATAGCATATAGAGTCTCTCATAGGATAACTCGTTATTTTTTTTTGTGTAAGATGACTATACTCTGTCTTGATCTAGTGGAACACTAGATGCTTGAAAAAGAATATCCATAAAAGGCTCCTAGAAGCTTTTCGGCAAAATGTAATTTGATTTAATATAAATGAAATTACGCTTTTTTCCTTGGAAAAAAAATATAACCTTTGAGTGTAGTCTTTGCTCAATGCAACATTCTTTATTAAATATAAAATAATATAAAATATTTTTTATTAAATAAAATTTTAATAAAAATACAAATTAAATAAGAGTAAAGTTCTTTATTTTCATTAAAGAAACAAATCATCAAACCAGGTTTAGATTTTAAATGATATTTAGTTTAAATTAATTTAAATTAGATTGTTATTTTTATTTTTATCTAATCATTTTATAATCCTAATAATTTTTAACTATTTTTTTTACACAATTTTAAAGTATTTTTTTCTTGAAACTATTTTATATTCAATAGTTTTTGTTAAAGTGTATGTTTAATTCTTTTAGTTTTAGGTACATAAAATTTTAGAGAAGATATTACCCATGTTATTATTAAACAAATTTATTGTTCTATTTTGTTGGTACTCTTGGGATAATGTTTTGTATATGAGTGGTATATGGCTTCCATGGGAAGTTATTTTCACTAGGGTTGCATCTTAGCTCCTTGAAAGTGAGCCAATGAGGAAAACAAGATTTGTGGGCTCTAAATAAGACTTATATAGATCAGGGGTCATGAATGAAGCCTTGAAATTGAAATAACATACATGTCCTCTTAAGGAAATATTTGTCTTACAAATAGGATATAATCTCCATCATGAGGTTTTCATGCTAGGGCTAAATTATGTGGGATTAATCATGGTCGAAGGAGAAAAACAAGGGTGTTAGTCCCTTAGGAATATTTTAAGGCTGAAGTGCATGAAAAATATCACATTTGGACAATGTCGCATGCCCTCTAGAAAGCATAATTGGTGTACAATGGTGTATGGGCATCAATAAGATGTTTTCCAAACCTATATCACCTTGCATTGGATACATCTTTAGGCCTTGACCATGGTTGAAGGGGTAAACAAGGGCCCAAGTTGAGCTTAAGCTTCCAAGGAAATTGGCCTATGAGAATGACCTTGTACCACTAAGTAGGCCCTCTAAAGGAGATCATTGGTCTATGAGTGGGATACACTAACCATTATGATATTTTATATATCGAGAATAAATATAGAGGATCATGGCCTATAAATAGAGCCTTGCACCACCATAGAATACTCTTACATAACGTATTTACCAGATGAATGGGATATGGGCACCATTAGGACATTTTGTGCACCAAGAATTGGTGTTAAATCCTTTATATTGTTTAGTGAATAGAATTGGTGTTAGGTCCTAAATGAAGCTTATAAGCCTAATGGAACATTAATAAGGCCCTAGACCGACACATAAAAACAAGCTCTAAAATTAATATTGTGGCTTGTGAGTGAGATATGAGTACCATTAGGCACTATTACAAACCATATATGTGTACTAGGGCACATGAGTGTAATGAAGGTGTGTTTTATGAAATGAGAATGGTTATAAAGGTCTTAACCATGGTATAAGCTTTAAAATGAATGTCTTAGGGCCTACAATATGGATTTTTAGGGCTCATGGACAATGCACAAGGTCCAAAAGCACAAAAAATGTGTAAAAAGGGGTATGTTTGACCTATAGGTATTATATTCATTCCATTGCAATGTGTTGCAGACTAGAGATAATTCATTGGGGGGTGAAAACTCGCAGTTGGGTAATGCTTTTTTGAGAATGGAGAAGAAAAATTAGTGTGTGCGGATAAACACATGAAAAAATGTCAACTTCAAACTGTAGGACAAGAGTTTAAAAAACTCTAGGATGAGAGTTTGTGAGTTCAAACTCTCAGCCAAGAGTTTAATAAAAATCTAGGCTGAGAGTTTGTGAGAGTTCAAACTCTCGGCCGAGAGTTTAATAAAACTCTAGGCTGAGAGTTCGAACCAATCACAACGTCGTATTTTAAAAATAACTCTCGGATGAGAGTTTGAACTAAATTCTCAGCCGAGAGTTTTGAAGATATTTTCTTGGGCGAGAGTTTGTGGTCAACAAAACCTGCAAAAATCCCTTGCATCTCTCCGGAACCTAGAACTTCAGCATGGTGAAATCCCTGCAAATTTTAAATATTATTTGTGGGATTTGGTACCAATGGATTCATATCTGAATCTAGTTTCCAATGATATAAGAATTGTTTCATTTCACTTAGAATGTCGATCTATTAATAATTTTTTTCTAAACCTTATCCCTTAAGAATTTTATTGTTTTGAAAATCACCTGAAATAAAAATTCAATATCATGACAAAGACAACACCAAATAATTTGAAATCTTCACAGAGATCTTCCTTGCCCTGTACTCTTCAAAATGATACTTTTAGGTTTTTCAATAAGAGTCACACTAAAAATAAAATTGAAACTCACCAACATGTGTCGATAAGGCACCATTTTATGGACATATGTTATTTTGATAAATAATAAAAAAAATAGTTCCCAAGTCTGAAAAACTCAAAATATAGTCCATGCACAAGTGTAGTGTGTCTAGATTATGAGCATACATTTTTTCCCCCTAAAACGAATAACCATATCTAAAAAACTAGTGCTCATGTAGTTAACTTAGTATCCATACCTGAAATTTTCAACGATATGTCGTTGGTGAGCACAAAATTTGTCCCACTATATGTCCATAAAAAAATTAAAAAAAAATATGAGTGCGAAGCTAATTCAATTCTCTAAAACATTTTTTTTACTTCAAGGTGAAATTCCTAAGGGAGATATGAGTTTAAAGGGGTTGAAGTTGAAAAATATAAAATTTTGCAGTTTTGTTTGTCAAAAAACAAGCAAAAATGGTTACCCAACTTCATGTTTTTACCCTAGGCCATGGACTTTTTCCAAGAATAAAAACTAATGTCTTGAGGCCTAAAATATGTTTTTTTATCATGCTTGGGGTATGAAACAACTTATATGCCATTCAAGGGAATATTTGGCCTAGAAGCATAATATTTATGTCATTGCCCCAAGAGGTGCTTTACAACCTAGTATGGGGGAGATGATGTGATGTGATGTAACATGAAATATTTTAATAATAAAAGAATAATAAAATAAAAAATAAAATAATATGTCAGCTTAAGAAAATTTACATATATTTTAATGAAATTAAAGATATACTATATGCTAATCGAATCATCATGACTACTCTTGAGGAAGTGTGTATCTTGTATCATAGTCAAAGATAAAATTTATAGTGAGTTGATCCAATTACTTTGCAAGGAACCAAATCCTTTACTATCTATATTTTATTGGACAGGTTTGCACCTCGAGGTCTTTGATCCCTCTCATTGCATGATAGATCCATAGTTTAGATGGATCTAGGATGGTTATAAGGTTTTCCACACCATGGTTGGGGTTTGGGGACTTTTCCATGGTTCAAAGAGGAGCACTAATGTTCTAGAACCTAAAATATGTATCTATGGTTCATGGTCTCTATATATGTATCTTATGAAGGGAATCATTCGTAGACACTTCTAATATGCGTGCTATTATAATGTCTTATGCACCAAGGATGGATTGAAGGGTTTGGCCATGGCTTGAGCATGAAAATGAATGTATTAAGGTGAAAATGTGTTTTTTATTGCTCATTATCCAAGAACATAGGAGAACATAGGTATATAACCACTACACATGCCTTATAAAGGAGGAGGAGCAGAGCAATAGATCAGTATAGTACTAATGTATGCATGATGGCATTGATCATGTTGTGATAGCCAAATTCTATTAATTGTAACCAATATGGGCTTTTATTCTAGACACATTTAGAAGTATCACACTAGTTTCATAAAACATTCCCTTGTATCAGGGCATGTGCAAGCTAATGAGGGTCACTTTTGGCGTGTTAGATGCAATAGAAAACTAAAAAATCAGGCATCCCTCAGCTTACTTGATTTTTTTGACATTCTTACATAAGATATCTTGCATCGAGTAAAAAAGATGAAACGTAGGGAATTGAGTCACGTTTCCGAATATATAAGTTTTAAGTATTGAAAATTTACATAACTATGTCAAATTTCATGTTTTCTAATAGTCACTTTTTTTTTTTGGCAAATGATAAGGTATATGTTTTTGTGGGTGTAGCCTTTCAATGCCTAAATGACGGTTTCAGGATACACAAATTGGTAGACATGTATAGAACCCGTAGCACTAGTGCAGCGCTATTTTTCCAAAATTAAATGTTTATTTTTTTTATTTTTTTAATTATGTAAGTGATCAAACCTTGAGAACGGTACGTCAAATGTGGGTGCAGCCTTTGAGGTCTTAATGTAGTTATTTTGAATTGGATTTTTTATAGCATGTAGAGGTTGGTGTCATCTAGTGCAACATATAGGTTTTTTAAAATATGGTTGTGAAATGAAAAGAGTTACGGAATAAACACTAACAGTATGTTTTTGGACCAACGGAGTGATGACACAAGAAAATTAGGAAATAAATAGAAAATCTCAATATTTTTTGAAAAAAATTACATATTTGGAATCTGCATAAAAAATTCTGTCTATGCCTAAAATTTCGTCAATAATGGTCAGGTATGTCATGCTATAGAGAGTGGTGAAAAACAGGCATACCCAGAAAAATGTTGAAAATGTCAAATTAGCTATGGTCTAAAAATTCCCTAGCACAGGTTTGGTAAGTCTGAACTAGCCACATAGGACAGTGGCTGACATGCAGGTGCGGGAGGAGTGGGTGATTAGGCACTCAGGAACACGCGTGCGTTATGTTTAAATTCAAATATTTTGATTGGCGCGTGTTTTGTATATGCAAAACACGCGGGCGTTATGAACATGGAAAATGCACACGCGTTATGTACATGCAAAACGCACGTGCGTTATGTACATTCAAAATGCGCACGCGTTATGTACATACAAAATGCGTGAGCGTTATGAACATACAAAACGTGCACGCATTATGTACATTCAAAACGC
>BSBM01000014.1:3055000-3057500 GCA_027924585.1 Larix kaempferi
ATACCTACGAAACACCATATACCATATAAAACGAATATTCAATTAATAAATACAATATAGATTCATTATAGAAATTTTCACACAACTATGGATATCAAAACCCTAACGATGGTGTGCAAAAAGGAGCACCGAAATCTCAAACTCTTTTTTTCAAATTTCAATGATGATTACAATAAAACCACTATGACAAGGCATTATTAAGTTTAACTGATCTAACCGATGTTACATCACCTTCATATTTAAGATATATTGCTGAATCTTTTCCAACATCCTATTAATAGAAAAATGATATCGGAATCTCTATGTTATAAGTGCAATAATGCCAACCTCTAGGTCAATTATGGTACCCGGTTTTTTTATGTTGGCATTGCACCTCTCAACCAATGACATTTTAATCACACTGATCTTATTACAACAATATTATACGCTTATGATCCAATTGCCCTAATTTTCCAAATCTAGTTGGGTCCCACAGATTTCTTCAGCCTACCTATTATCGCACAGCCAATATCAATGGACGGTAATATAGGCATATGGGTACATATGTATGTCAATGGATAGGCATCCCGTCGTTGCTTTAGACTTTTGAGAGACATACGTAGAGCAACCACCGCAACAACTCCAAACGGCCGTCTCCTCAAATTTCACTAAAAGACTTTGAGAGCTTGTGAGTTCGAAGGCAATATAAGTGTGAAACGTTAAACCCCATCAAAGCCTGCTATGGCGTGCTAACTGGACTGGGGTTGGTAATTTCTATGACTTCCGGGAGCCGGTTCTCTGTGAACACTACTGTACCTGTCTTGTATTTTGGGGGTCAAGCTCATATCGGTGGCAATGATGTGTGAATCGAAGCCTCAGGAGGCGTGGAGATCATTATAACCAGATTTGATCTCAGGAGGTACTGACGAGGAGGAGCCGAGCTATAGATCGTCGGGCGGGTCGAAACAAATTGCCAAAATGGGCGCCGTGCAGTACTTGCATCGGAAAGAAGGATATGGAGAATGGCTGCAAGAGGTGGTGGGGTGATACCATTCTCATACACGTGATGGGGGAAGGGATTGCAGCTGTTCATCGATGGTGGTGCAGAGAGTGGAGGCGCCGCTAAGCGTCGTATGGTCGCTGGTGCGCCGCTTCGACGAGCCCCAAATCTACAAGCAATTCGTCCGTAGCTGTTTCATACGGGGTGAGCGGGATCTGAAGGTCAAGGTCGGCTGCCTCAGGGAGGTTCGAGTCATCTCCGGTCTTCCCGCGACCACCAGCACAGAGAGACTGGAGATTCTGGACGATAAGCAGCATATTCTAAGCTTCAGCATCGTGGGGGGTGATCACAGGCTTACCAATTATCGGTCCACAACCAGTCTGCACGAGACGCTCATAAAAGGGAAAGCAGGAACCATTGTGATAGAATCGTACGCAGTGGATGTGCCCCATGGGAATACGAAAGAGGAGACATGTTTATTCGTCGATACCATCATTAAATGCAATCTGCAGTCCTTGGCTCACGTCTCCAAGAACCACATCAACACACAGTACCGCTGTTTATAGTCTCGCAGGCCGCAGTACCAGTTCTTGAAAATTTGTTTATTCTTTCCTCTGTCTTTGTCGGGTAATCAATTTGAGAATCTGTGCATGGAAACTAGCAGAGGCCTTCGTGGCGGTTAATATTAATATCTCGTTATATGGGTCTGACGGATTTCGGTGTTAAAAGAGTGCAATTCAATGGTTGCATTGTTTTTTCAAACTTCTAGATCTCAGTGCTCGATTTTCACTAATACAAACAAGGGGCTTTTGAGACAATACTTTTAACTTATCACTTTATGTTCTTTTTCACTTTTATTCTATTTTTTATGAAGGATTATTCATTACCTTTAAGACATATTAAGTAATAATAAAAATAATTAGTGACAGTTATATTTCAATGATTTCTCAAATTAAGCCGTAGATCATTGCTTCGAAGTACCCCCCACCCTTGACATGCAGAAAGATTAGATAGATCACCCAATAACAAAATGGAAGAGCCGCATCCTCTATAATCTGTGGTGTTGTGCCTTAACCTTGTGTTTCCTTGGCTAGGGAAATCTTCTGGGCAACGTAACAGCTACCAAATTGGATCGATGCATAGCAGCTCCAATCCGGAAATAAAAAAGAGAATAAAATTAATTAGTGGAAGGAAGAGAATTACGGCCTTCAAAACGCAAACAGAGGTAAATCCAATGTCCTGGTTTTTCTTTTCTATCTCAGAGGTAAATCCAATGTCCTGGTTTTTCTTTTCTATCTCACCCTGGTTTTTTTTCCTGGATTTATTTTTTGAGGACCGCAACTTCAAATTCAATTAAACCTAACATCTGCTTCTCCATACGCCTAGCACTTGCTGTGTGCATTGATGGTTTTCTGGAAATTCGCCCTTGTCGGGGTGACCATGGGCTTCAGAGCCCCTTCTCATAAACGAATGGTGTGCATTGATGGTTTTCTGGAAATTCGCCCTTGTGGGGTGACCATG
>BSBM01000014.1:3062500-3065000 GCA_027924585.1 Larix kaempferi
CCATCATCATCATCTTCATCACCATCATCATCGTCATCATCATCATATTCATCACCATCATCATCATCATCATCATCAACATCTTCATCATCATCACCATCACCATCATCATCATCATCTTATATCCTTCTTATTCCAAAATTAGAGAAGCTCCTTATGATGATGAAGATGATTTAGATGATGATTTAGATGATGATGATGATGATGATGATGATGATAAAGATGATTTAGATGATGATGATGATGATGATGATGATGATGAAGATAAAGATGATGATGATGATGATGATGATGATGATGATGAGCTTCTCTAATGATGATGAAGAGGAGGATGATGATGATGATGATGATGATGATGATGATGATCATCATCATCATCATCATCATCATCATCATCATCATCATCCTCCTCTTCATCATCATTAGAGAAGCTCATCATCATCATCATCATCATCTTCATCATCTTAATCATCATCATAATCATCATCATCACCACCATCATCACCATATTCATCGTCATCATCATCACCATCATCATCGTCATCAACATTTTCATCATCATCACAATCATCATCATCATCAACATCTTCATCATCATCACCATTATCATCGTCATCATCTTATATCCTGCTTATATCCGAAATTAAAGAAGTTCCTTATGATGATGAAGATGATTTAGATGATGAGGATGAAGATGATGATGATGATGATGATCATCATCATCATCATCATCATCATCTTCCTCCTCTTCATCATCATTATCATCTCCCCCTTCCTCATCAACATCTCCATCATCATTTTCTTCTTCATCATCATATTCATCACCATCTTTATCACCATCATCATCATCATCAACATCATCATCATCATTATCATAATCTTATATCCGATATGATTTAGATGATGAGGATGATGATGATGATGATGATGATCATCATCATCATCATCATCATCATCTTCATCATCATTTTCATCTCTCCCTTCCTCATCAACATCTCCACCATCATCAGCTTCATCATTATCATCATCATCATCATTTTCATCACCACCATCATCATCATCAACATCTTCATGAAGGAACCCAGATTTGCTCGCATTGAGAAAGGATAGAGAGTGATGCATTGTTAGCATATCTAATTTAGAGATTGTGCTTCCATCAATCAAAATGATCCTTGTAGAGTTTTAAACTGAAAATGTTAATTTTCCTTCTACTTATTTTGAATAACAAAAAAATACATTTTTTTAAAATTCTTAGGATTTCGATCAATGTTATGATAACGAGAGATCATGAGTGATTAGGAGGAATGATGTTATACCCCGTGGTTCAAATCCTTGATTCTTTGTGAATAGCATGAATTAGTGAAAAAATAAAAACAAAAACAAAAAATAAAAGATTAAAATCTTTAAAAAACTAAAACACATAAAGGGTCCAACAAATAAAATAAAGAGTCCTAAAACCTATATATATATATATAAAGATATAAAGTGAGAAAAAACTACTGCGAAGGAAGGATATGAAAGACACCTTTTATAAAAAAAATCAAATTTTAAAAATTAATGGATGATTTGATAATTGAGGAAGGATATAAAAGACACCCTTTATTAAAAAATCAAATTTTAAAAATTAATAAGTGATTTGATGATTGAAGTAACTAAACTCTTTTCTTTCATCATAAAAATACAAAATAAAAAATATATTTGACAAAACCAATACATTTTGATATCAAAAGACAATCACCAATTCCCACTTCACAATACAACATTCTAGTTGATATTTAAACTTTATACTAATATATTTACATAATTTATGAAAAAAGCTACAATACAATTTTAATTTTCTTAAATTTCCAAGTTAATAAAACTTTAATTTTTCTAAATTTCCAAGCTAATAAATTCATAGATAAATTAATTTTTTAATTTTTATTACAATAAATTCATAAAAATATTTGACCAATATTGATTATAATAAATTCAATAAAAAATCCTTAAATAATCTATGGCCAAATCGGTTTGGTTTAACATGTGTCAGCCCGCGTTTAATTTGCCGATTTCATGCTCAATTACAATCGACCTGTCATGCTACGGAATTTATTTCTGAAGCGCCATATCATTCGCCACGTCAGTTTCAATGTTTTTCTCATGTGTAAATATAGTCAGATTACATGACCAAATTTACTTCAATGTACTAATTAACTCTTTGAGGACACATTTCACGTGAGGAATCCAGTCAAGGACATACACACAAACGCTGCCGGTTGTTCTAATCAATCAATTAAATTGATTGTCAAGCATCATATAATGGATAGCATTTATAGATATTCTTGTTCAATAGATTCCGCTATCAACTTTCTTTGTGGTTATATATACAATAAATATCCTCTCAGATATCATCGTGGTTATATATACAATATATATATACTCAGTTGCTAAAGGAGATTCGCAAGAGGAGCTGAAGGGGCAGCAAGATAATTGCAAACATGTACTCTTTCTGAAGCGCCAC
>BSBM01000014.1:3070000-3227500 GCA_027924585.1 Larix kaempferi
ATCAACATCTTCATCAACATTGACATCTTCCGGTTCCTCATCAAAATCCCCATCATCATCATCTTCATCATCATCATTTTCATCACCATCACCATCATCATCAACATATTTATCATCATCACCATCATCATCATCATCAACATCTTCATCATCATTGTCATCTCTAGGTTCCTCATCAACATCTCCATCATTATCATCTTCATCGTCATCATCATCATCATCTTCATCACCTTCACCATCATCATCAACATCTTCATCATCATCACCATCATCACCATCATCAACATCTTCATCATCATTGTCATCTCTATGTTCCTCATCAACATCTCCATCATCATCATCATCATCACCACCATCACCATCATCATCACCATCATCATCATCATCAACATCTTCATCATCATTGTCATCTCCCCCTTCCTCATCAACATCTCCATCATCATCATATTCATCATCATCATCATCATCATCTTCATCACCATCATCATCATCATCAACAACAACATCTTCATCATCATCACCATCATCATCATCATCATCATCTTATATCCTCATTATATCCAAAACTAGAGAAGCTCCATATGATGATGAAGACGATTTAGATGATGCTGATGAAGATGAAGATGATGATGATTATCATCATCATATGATGATGATGATGATGATCATCATCATCATCATCATCATCCTCCTCTTCATCATCATTTTCATCTCCCCCTTCCCCTTCAATATCTCCATCATCATCATCTTCTTCATCACCATCATTGTCATCTTCAACATGTTCATCATCATCACCATCATCTTCATCTTCATCAACATCATCATCTTTATCATCTTCATCACCA
Source organism: Larix kaempferi (assembly GCA_027924585.1). Taxonomy (NCBI): domain Eukaryota; kingdom Viridiplantae; phylum Streptophyta; class Pinopsida; order Pinales; family Pinaceae; genus Larix; species Larix kaempferi. The sequence continues at coordinate 3,070,846 of BSBM01000014.1, forward strand.
TCATATTTATCTGCATCATGATCATCTTCATTGTCATCACCCTCCTCCTCCTCATCATCTTGTTTACTTATGCACTTAGGGATTAATGTTTAGAAGAGGGCCTAAAGGCCTTTATGGGGGAGGGGCTCTAGGAACAAACCGAAACATATCAAATTATTTGGCAATAAATGGAGTAAACGTTACCCACCAAACTATTTAACGTTCAACAGGAGTGCGCACGCGCTAGGAGCGTGCATGCTCTAAAAGCGCGCACGTGCTACTAGCACGTGCGTGTCCCTATTGAGCATAAAATTCAAAAAATAACCTATGCTCTTCTCCTGCATTTTTTCTATTATTCCATGCATGTTTTCATTGTTTTTACACACAATCCAAAAACCATTTGCATATTGGATTGAATTCAGACACCAATTGGTGTTTCTTTGAAAATTTGGATAGAATACACAAGAGTTGGGGATCTAGTTGGCTCTTGGATTGAATACACACCAGTTGGGCTCTATTTGGCTCCTTTGATTGAATACACAATAGTTGGACTATATTTTGCTCCTTGGATTGAATTCTCAAGCTGTTTGGACACACTTGAACTCTTTTACATATAGTGGATACATCAAAAGAGCATTTTACATTTGAAGCAATCATAATCCTTGAGGTATGGTGACCTCTTCCTCTTGTTAAATGTATTTTAGTCTTCATTCACTTTATTTGAATTGTATCTATTTTAGTTTTTCTTCATGAATTGTATGATAGATGTATTTTAGTCTTCTTAATCTTCAACATAGACAATAAAAACATCTTACCACAAAAAAACTACAACATGCACCAAGCAACGCTTTGAACCTTTCATGAAGATAATAAAAAAAACTTGCTTGCATCACCACCAATAAGCTTTCATAATCACATAACTCCATCTAGTGCACAAACATTTGTTGAATTCCTCATGATTTCAGTACAACAACTCACACAAACACCTAAAGAATCAAACTCAAGTAATCTTTTGAGGCTATTTTCCCTCATCCAAAACATGAAAATGAAGTGAGTAGGAGCTTCTCCTTTTGTAGGAAATGTGCTCCTACTAACATCCCATACCACCATCCAATTGAGTTCCTAGAGGTGATGTTGTTGTTATATCTATGGCATTCTCAATAGCTTTCAAGATTATATGAAAACTTTCTCACTAGATGTTGTTGTACATAATCAATTGCTACATTGATTTTTAATATCTTATTTGCTATTCATTCTTGCAGGGGTGATATTTTTGTTTTGTTAAAAAAAGTATTAAATATGGGAAACAGATGTAATAATAAAAGAAAGTCTAGAAGGAAGGAGCCGCCCCCTGAAAAGGCCCACGAGATAAGAGAAAAGGCCAGGTTGTACATGGAAAATGTAGACATCAATATGTTAGTGCCTTAGATCTATCAACAAGAAATGATGAAGTGGTTGAAGTCAATCAAATATTGCTTGATGTCGAGTAGGAAGGGATGGATGTTGAACAGGTTGTTAATTGGCAACCTCCCCAAGAAGAGAACACACATGTCGAACACACTCCCTTGCAGGACCAAATTGTGAACGAAGGGCCACAAAAAACCAGTGACGAGACTCATACTTCCTTTCCTACTCCCTTGCCTCAACTATCAAGCATACGACAAGGAACTCCCAGACGTATTCATGTGGATGAAAGTTCATTTTTAGGACTTGCAAGTAAGTTGCCCAAATGCACTATTGATTTCCATTGTAACAGGATAATCAAAGAAGTTTTTGAATCCAAAACCGATGCAGCAAAATGTTAATTGTTTCTAGCTTTGTTAAAATCACATTGTCTAGCTCATGTTAGGAGAATTTTGGGCATAAAGGTAGTTAGAAGTTCAGAGACCAACGATCATGTTGTTAGAAATCTACAATTTGCATTTAAATTGATTGGAAAAACTTCTCGTACAAAAGATTTTAATGCGGATTGTCATGTACTATTGGAATTGATCGTAGACAAATCCACAAATGAACGTTGCCTGCTATCACACACATGTAAAATCTTTAAAGTAGATAGAAAGACTCTTCAAAAGTAATCTTCTATTAGAGAAAAACTTGAGACACCAAGCCAAAAAAACATTTGGGCCTTTGTTGGTAGGTTACCTCGTTCAGACATGAAGCTTATTGATGCTGTTAAAGAACTAGTACAAAAGTTTTGGCATGATAACACTAGACCCTCATCGAATCAAAGAGATGTGTTAAAGATGAGAAAACGCATTAAGGGGTGTGAACCCCATGTCAAGCACTTCCTTGACATGACACAAACAGAACTCTACGAGAGGTTCAAGAATGAGCACATAGAATTGAACTTGGGCCAAAGGTCCTTTAAAAAATGCAAACCTTGTTATGTTAGAATTTGCATTGATCGCAACACATGTTGTTGTAGATACCATGTATAATTTGAGTACTATTATGATACATATAGACATATATTTTGTGATTTGCATACTAACATTGTGCAGGAATGCCCATCGTTACAACCACCGAATGCATCCACAGAATTTATACATAGCATAATGTGTCCAATACCTGAAGGACAAAAATATTATAAAAGATCATGTTTATATGGGACATGTTCCAGGTGCAGTGGATTTTCATTATTGAGTCGTTGCATCAATGAAACCGAGAAGCATGGATTTGGGAGGATGTCAGTAGAAATGAAGAACTTCAAGTACATAACATATCAAGTAGTTAGTGCGAAGGAAAGCAAAAAAACTGCATTGGTGAAGTCATAGGTAATCTAATTTTGCATACTTTCATGTTGTACATGTTGAATTTGTGCATATATATTCAGATTGCAAATGTCACATTGTATTAATGCCCTTGGTTTTGTGGCACCAGGTACAAATTTGTGATTTCATGAAGGAATTCTACCAAAAGACAGAGCATGATGGGGCTGAAGCATGTCTCAAAACTTCCCTACGAAGGGAGGAGATGAGGTGCATGACAAACCCTCATATTCAGGATGCAGAATCCAAAGTTCGATGGTGCTCTGCAAAAATGTCAGATCGAACCACGGAGTAGCACATACCAACAAGTAGAGGACATGTTGTCAGAAATTTCTGGCATGTGGTTGATATAGATCGATCATGTTCTTATAGTTGTAGTACTGTGCAAGGAACTCATGGATGTCATTCGGTTCAAATCTCAAACAATCCCTTATTTGAAATATGGACGCAGAAACTTGCTTTCTTTTGTGAGTATTGATCACAACACATGTTGTTGTAGATACCATGTAGAATTTGAGTACTATTATGATACATATAGACATATATTTTGTGATTTGCATACTAACATTGTGCAGGAATGCCCATTGTTGCAACCACCGAATGCATCCAGAGAATTTATACATAGCATAATGTTTCCAAGACACGAAGGAAAAAAATATTATTAAAGATTATTTTTATATGGGACATGTTCTTGGTGCAGTGGATTTTCATTATTGAGTCATTGCATCCATGAAACCGAGGAGCACAAATTTTGGAGGATGTCAGTAAAAATGAAGAACTTAAAGTACATAACATATCAAGCAGATAGTGCGAAGGAAAGAAAAAATATTGCATTGGTGAAGTCACAAGCAATCTAATTTTGCATACTTTCATACTGTACATGTTGAATTTGTACATATATTTTCATATTGCAAATGTCACGTTGTATTAATGCCCTTGGTTTTGTGGCACCAGGTACAAATTTGTGATTTCATGAAGGAATTCTACGAAAAGACGGAGCAGTATGTGCAACATGTCCATGTAGCACGATGGCAGGATGAACAGTACAGACAGTGCAAGGACAGCTTTCCCAATGGCACAATATTGTTGTATGTGGACTTTGTTGAAAACTACACCCTGCAGCCACATAATGAGATTCAAAGTGAATACTACCATTCATACCAAGTTAGCATAATGGTCCATATCACGTATAGGCATGCGCCAGAGAGCAACAATGACATGAGGATAATATTGAAAGAGAACAACTTCTACATCAGTGACGACATGTGCCACGACCTGCATAATGTGCAGCATTGCTTCAGAATTTTCTATGATTAGCTGAAGGAGAGAGGTATATAGATGGATCAAGATTTGATATGGTCAGATGGTTGTGCAAGCCAGTTCAAAAATGCACGTGTATTCCACGGGTTGAGTATTTTGCACAAGACTTATGATGTGCTGCATATATGGAACTATTTTGAGACTAAGCATGAAAAGGGAGAGCATGATGGGGCTAGATTCTATATCAAAACATCCCTACGAAGGGAGGAGATGAGGTGCATGAAAAACCCTCATATTTAGGATGCAGAATCCATAGTTCGATGGTGATCTACAAAAATGTCAGATCGAACCATGGAGCAGCACAGACCAATAGGTAGAGGACATGTTGTTAGAAATTTCTGGCATGTGGTTGATATAGATCGACTGTGTTCTTATAGTTGAAGTACTGTGCAAGGAACTCGTGGATTTCATTCGATTCGAACCTCAAACAACCCCTTATTTGAAATATATAGGTGGAAACTTGCTTTCTTTTGTGTGCCTTGTAGCAGTTGTGAGTGGGATGAGTGTGAATCAATGGATTGGGTTGATGAATGGGATCATGTATCACTTGCAATGGACCCATGTGCAGTTGTTGAAACAATCTAGTAAGAGGAAGCCCAATCCTCTATTTTGAATGAATATGATCATATATCTGATCTTGTACAACTAGGTAAAGATTTATGCATGCATATCCATGTTCCCTCCTTGTTTTTGTAATTATCCAAGTTATCAAACCACTACTTGTTGGAATATGACCATAAAATACATTTTTGTAGGATACATCTCTGCGGTTGTCGCCTCGATAGACAGTGCAATTGGGATGAATTATTGGTTGGAACGATGCATCCAGGGGAAGAAAACCCTCCTCGCATCATTAACCAATAGTGAAGGAATTACCTTTCCGGTTGGCTTGATGGTTGTTCAGGGGGAATATCTTACAGTAGATGGGAAGGGACCAAATAGTAGTGGCTACACATACATGGATTATAGACCAAGTTCACAGGTGTATCACTTTACGCACTTGATCATTTGCACAAACATCCAACTACAAACAATGTCAACGAAGACATCAAACAAGGTACGCTACTTACTACCTCATGCAGAGCACAAGAGGTTGTTCGAGAAAATAAAAAACCAAGAGGATCCAGAAGGCCTAATTGATTGAGCTACATAGTATAGCCATGTGATTGTTTATTCATGCATGATTAATGTTATTCATGTTAGATAGTTTATTCGATATCGTTATCTTATATATTTTATTTGATGTTTGAGTTATGATTAAGTTACTATTACAATACATTGATGTTTTACACCAACCACTCCAATTCATTGGTCCCAAGGTCAAGGTTTCATCGTTTGACCATGTTTAGTGCCATGAAACCCATACCGAGTGCTAAAATACTCCTAGTTGCACCCATATCATTTATTGGAGGCTAAACATATCCTTGTCATTTGAGCCCTATTTCATCATTGTGAACCCATGTAATTAATACACCTATAAGTTCGAAACCTCAAGTTTCCCTTCCCTTAGAAGCTTTATTTTTATTAAGGTTTGTAGTCCTCCTCCCAACCATGTACAAGGCCCTCATATCCATAAACGGTTCTCAAAATATCCTAATGAAGTATGTATCAACACTTGGAAGCCAAAGAACCCTAAGACATGTCCTATTTGTTTTTTTGAAAACTCCTTTCTTGCTCTTGTTCAAAACCTCTGAATAGTGTCCATATACTCACCAATAAGATAAATATCCACAGTCATATCTAGGCCTTCAACACCAACACTTGGTGTTCATAACCTCCTAATCATATTTGAATATGCTCATATGGAGGCCAAATATCCCTCGATACTATATTTGTTGTGATTTGACACATCATTCTTGGTCCCAAAGATACCCCTAGTCTACCTTCAATCTACTTATCCTACTTTTCCATATGCCATATAAAAATGGGGACATCCAGTTGGTGCTAGTGTTATGGCATATCCTCTCTAATTGACTTATGGTAAAACACTTTCTTATGCGTTTACATAACATTAGAAGGTCAAAGGTTTTACTCTCTAATGGCTCACATATTATCAATATTGTCTCAATAACTTAGGGAGCATCATGATGTGGTTATAAGTGTATGACCTCTTGTGTGAGGTGTGCCCCTAGGTATTTGAGCAAGCACAACCCTCATTTAATCTCATTAGCAACATTTACCTAGCCATTTTTCATATGTATCAACACTTGAGAGATAAACAACCCTAAAAAAATTCATATAGTAGTTTGAAAGCTCCTTTACGCATGTGTGGGATATGATGGAACCCAAGTCCGCTCGTCGGTTTGGTTTCCGTGCCCCCATAGCAAATCCTCAAAGTGTCCTTGAATAGCCCCGGGGTGCTCGACCAAGATTCCCGCAACACCCAAACCGTGGATCCGGTCACGAATCCGTCGATTCCAATGGGAATCAATGGATCTAGGATGTCAGGTTTCAGCTGCCCCCCCCCCACAGCATGCCTCCAACCCCTGAAAATGGTGTTATTGTGCCATCTTCGGAGTTGCGGTTTTGCTTAGTGAAGGACATGCCAATCTTGCTCAAGGGGGCCATTTCTCGTCAGAAGGATCCTAGGCGTACGTGGCCACCATGGACACGTCCAAAATGGCCATATGCATGTGTGGGAGATGACAAAACCCATGTCCGCTTGCCAGTTTGGCTTCCGTGCCCCCGAAGCAATTCCTCAAAGTGTTCCTGAATGGCCCTGGGTGCAGGACTAAGATGCCCGCAGCACCCAAACCGTGGATCCGGTCACAAATCCATCGATTTCGATGGATCCGGGGCACCGATTTTCAGCTAGGGGAGCCCCCACAGCATGCCTCCAACCCACAGAAATGGTGTTATTGTGCCATCTTCGGAGCTAGGGTTTTGCTTAGTGAAGGCCATGCCAATCTTGCTCACAGGGGCCATTTCTTGTCCGAAGGATCCCAAGCGTGTGTTGTCACCATGGAAACGTCCACAATGGCCATACGAAATTTTAGGAGATGACAGAACCTAGTTCTGCTCGACAGTTTGGGTTCTGTGCCCCCGGAGCAAATCCTCAAAGTGTCCCTGAATGACCCCGTGGTGCCGGACCAAGATGCATGCACCACCCAAACCGTGGCTCCGATCACCAATCCGTCGATTCCGATGGATCTGGGATGTCAATTTCAGCTATGGGGACCCCCCACAACGTGCCTCCAACCACCGTAAACATTGTTATTGTGCCATCTCCGAAGCTAGGGTTTTGCTCAGTGAAGGAGCTAGGGTTCACTAAGCAAAACCCTAGCTCCGGAGATGGCACAATTACACCTTTTCCATGGGTTGGAGGCATGCTTTTGGGGGGGCCCTAGTGGAAAACCAATGTCCTGGATCCATCGGAATTGACGGATTCACGACTAGAGCCATGGTTTAGGTGCTGCAGGAATCTTTGTCCGGCACCCCGGGGCCATTCAGGGACACTTTGAGGAATTGCACCAGGGGCACAGAACCCAAACCGGAAAGTGGACATGGGTTATGTCATCTCCCACATGTGCGTATGGCCATTGTGGATGTGTCCTTAGTGACCACGCATGCCCAGGATCCTTCGGACGAGAAATGGCCCCCTTGAGAAAGATTGGCATGGCCTTCACTAAGCAAAACCATAGCTCCAGAGATGGCACAATAACACCATTTCCGGGGGTTGGTGGAATGATTTGGGGGGGCCTCTAGCTGAAAATCGGTGTCCCAAATCCATCGGAATCAATGGATTCACGATCGGAGCCATGGTTTGGGTGATGCGGGCATCTTGGTCTAGCACCTCGGGGCCATTCAGGGACACTTTGAGGAATTGCTCCGGGGCACGTATCCCAAATCGACAAGAGGACATGGGTTATGTCATCTCCCAAATGTAGGTATGGTCATTGTGGAAGTGTCCATGGTGCCTATGCATTCCCGAGATCCTTCGGACGAGAAATGGCCCCCTTGAGCAAGATTGGCATGGCCTTCACTGAGCAAAACCCTAGCTCTAGAGATGGCACAATAACACCGTTTTCGGGGGTTGGAGTCACATTGTAGGGGGTCCCCTAGCTGAAACCTAGCATCCTAAATCCATTGGAATTGACAAATTCATGACCAGAGCCATGATTTGGGTGCTATGGGCATCTTGGTCTGGCACCCCGGGGCCATTCAAGGACACTTTGAGGAATTGCTCTGGGGGCACGGAACCCGAACCGCGCGATCGGAAATGGGTTCTGTCATCTCCCACACGTGTGTATGGCCATTGTGTACATTTCCACGATGGCCATGCACACCCGGGAGCCTTCAGATGAGAAATGACCCCCTTGAGCAATATTCGAAAGGCCTTCACTGAGCAAAACTGTAGCTCTTGTGATGGCACAATAACACTATTTCTGGGGATTGGAGGCATGCTGTGTGGGGTCCCCTAGCTAAAAACTGGTGCCACGGATCCATCAGAATTAACGGATTCGCGATCAGAGCCACAGTTTGGGTGTTGTGGGAATCTTGGTCCGGCACCCTAGGGACATTCATGGATACTTTGAGGAATTGCTCCAGGGGCACGGAACCCAAACTGGCAAGCGGACTTGGGTTATGTCATCTCCCACACATGCGTATTTCCATTTTGGATGTTCCCATGGTGGCCACACATGCCCGGAATCCTTCGGTCTAGAAATGCCCCCCTTGACCAAGATTGGCATGGCCTTCACTGAGCAAAAACCTAGCTCTAGAGATGGCTTAATAACACCATTTTTGGGGGTTGGAGGCACAGTCTGGGGGTGGGGATAGCTGAAACCCAGCGTCCCGGATCCATCAGAATCAATGGATTCGCAACCGGAGCCACGGTTTGGGTGTTGCAGGAATCTTGGTCTGGCACCCTGAGGCCATTCAGGGACACTTTGAGGAATTGCTCCGGGGGCAAGGAACCCAAACCGATGAGCAGACTTGGGCTCCATCAGCTCGTACACATGCATAAAGGAGCTTTCAAGCTACCATATAGGACATGTCTTAGGTTTTTTTGGATCCTATAAAATATTCTCAAAATTTTACACTCAATTAACTTACATGCCTACCTAATATTACAGTGGTAAGTCCTCTTTGACAAGACTTTCCCCGAATTTGAATTGCCAATTATGGATGGCTCATAAGGTTTCAAATTATTAACATTCAATATTAAGAAAATGCACATTCATATATGAATTTTCCTCAACATTCATATAGCCACCCCATAATAATAATATTGGTTTTCCTTGTTAATAGCTACTAGTTTATTATAGTTGACCTAGATAATTATCGTGTGATAGGAACTATAGCTAATGTTGTCAACCAAATCTAACGGTGAAAACCCTATTTCATAAAACTTAGGTCTAGATAAGAACATGTTGATATTTGCAATGAGAATCCTGAAAGAATAATGCATGCATGGCCATATAAAGTTGTCTGCAACATAAATTTCATGTTTGATATTTTCTTACAATCATGAATTGAGACATGGATCAATTGTAGTGGTCTTGAATTTATGAGTTGAAAGAAAAAAAACACATTAAGACACCTTAGTGAAAGAATATTTACTATACCATATTAATCTTAAAACATAGTAGAAGAATACATTTTTGATCCCATAGCTAGTGCAAACTGGTACATTTATAATCATATGGAGGAATATAAGTGTTCATAAATATAAATACATAAAAGTAGAAATGACATAAGTAATAACAATATTGTGTGGGGTACTGAAAATACCTCTATGTGAGGTGTTGCAATCGCAGTTGCAGTTGCTATTGCTGCATCCAGGTTAGGAAATGTTGCGTTCTCCCATGACGACGTGTTAGCTCTAAATAGTTGTACATTGAAATGATAGTTGAAGTCAAGAACACATACTTTAAAATTACTTTACAAATTATCAAGTAATGAGTGAAAACACATTAAAAAAGTGCTAACCTGCTCCATATAGTAGTTGTCGATCGGGGCAGGGCAAGTGTGCCCACAATGGGGAAAAATATGTGGCATTGGCCCCATTGAAGTAGAAGGCCCAACATGGATACCACCAGTGACAGGTCTATCCTAAATATGTCTTGAAGGCCCTGCACCTACATCTCCATCAAGGTCAGCCTATCTCTCCACTATAGTAGTTGCTACAAAGGCAATGTGTCTAAGCAGTCCCCATGCCACACTCCTCATTGTTCCCTCGATCTGATCAAGTTTGTGGGGTAACTGAGGTGGCTGGGAAGAGGGGTTGGGATCGTGCCTAGGAGTTAGTGGCCCTCTCAGTGGGTTCCTCCTAGCAGCAGGCCGATCTTGAGAAGATCCATGCCCATCATCCTGGAACTCGGTTATGTCAAAATAGTTGACATGTAAACTAAGTGCAAACTTAGCCCACATTTTCCAAAGGAAGTACTGTGGAACCTCCTTATTCTTGCAAGGAGGTTTATCGTAAACCATGAATTAGCTATACATCCAATTGTCTCTCCATGGTTGGAAATGACACCAATCCATGCATACACATGGCTTTGTAGTCTCCGGTGGTTGTTGTGTTCTTGGATCGATGAACATACTGTACAATTGGGCCTTTGTAATATTCAAATATTTTATTTCCTTCTTTGAAATTCCCATGGAATAATACTCCCGCATCCTAGCTCTATATTCAATCATGTCAATCAATTGGCGATGTGCATGGATGAGGGACTCAATTGAGGTGGCAAGGGACACTCGAGATGGTTCCCCTATGTTTCTTAGATCTCGAGTGTGCACTCTCATTTCATTTACATAATGGTTCAAGTCATCTTGGTCAAAATTTGGTTGGGGGTTTTGATTTTCTTGGGCATTTGGATTTTGTTGAGGGTTTTCATTGGTTCCAAGATTAGTGTTTTCTTGTGTACTGCAGGACTCCATGTTAACATTTTGGTCATTCATTGTGTGGGTTTACAATTTGCAATTGAAAATTTCTCTATTATTTTAATAATTTGGGAATTATTACAAATTTAATAAACAAAAAACAATGAATAAAATGACAAAAAGAATGGAATTTACCTATCCAATTGACTTGTTGATGAGTTGGTGGATGGATTTGGATCATTTTGGAGTGGAAAGGGTGAGTTTGGTGGCTTGTAACGACATGCACGCGGAGAGGGAGTCATGCTCGGCTACAAATGGTGGAATGACAAAGAATATGCCTTGTTTTTTTTGTAATTTTTAACAGGAGCACATGCACACATATGAGCGTGCATGCACCAAAAACATGCAGCAACAGAAGTGCGTGTGCACCTCGGTTTGGTACTGAACCTAGAAGCGTGTGTGCACCTTGGTTCAGTACCGAACCTAGAAGCGCGTGTGCGCTACCTTAGGCGCATGCACGCTATCTTTTTCTCCCTGCTACCACGGCCCCGTTGCAACACTTTTGGGGAGCAACTTTGTGCGCCTGCCCTAGAATCTTTAAAGCCTCCCCCCTCAGGTTCAAGCTGGCGAACACACATATTATCCATTCTTTAACCTTGTCATTGTTGGCGAAGAAGTCATTATGGCTAAGGTTGTAAAATGTTTCCCTGCTGTATTTTGACACAGACTCCGTAGGGGTTTCTCTTGGAGTATTTAACTAGAATATTTAAATCCTTCCCCCTCAGGTTCAAGTTGGAAAGCACACATATTATCCATTATTTAACCTTGTCATTGTTGGCAAGGAAGGCACTATGGCTGAGGTTGTAAAAGGTTTCCCTATTGTATTTGATACAAACTCTGTAGGGGTTTCTCTTGCAGTATTTTACTAGAATCTTTAAAGCCTTCCCTCTCAGGTTCAAGCTAGTGAGCAGACATATTATCCATTCTTTAACCTTTTCATTGTTGGTGAAGAAGGCACTGGTAAGACATAAATAGGGTTTAAGTTTAGTTTTGTCCATTTTAAGCTTCATTTCACTATTAGAATGTGATCTATGAGATATTTCTTTTAATATTTGATTGTGTGCAAATTGCCTTTACAAGAGGCAGAGATTAAGCATCTATATGAGGCTTGGAAGCAATTAGATCTCGAAGCACCTGTCAAAATCTGCGGTATATGTTGTCTTCAAAAATTTTCTTTTCCACCCATGGATCAGATAGATCTATTTGTTTCCTTATCTTTCCTTGCTCGATGGGTTTGCAATATTTGTCATTTCTCCATTCATCAGAGGTTTTTCTGATATTAATTGATTTTGGCAAGAGCAAACAAAGTATTTATGAATGTGCAAGTGTATCAAACAGGGCAGAAGAAAAAGAGAAGAATCCAACTTAATTCATCACTAAATGAACATGTAGGTTTATTTTTCTTTTTCTAAACTAATTAATTCTTGATAGGATAGAAATGAATGGTCAATCTTGAATTGGTATATTAGATTACAATGTTTTTTGTAACAACCTTAGTAGTTTTCCTCCTTGGACATAAATTAAATACATACCACAAAATCTATACTAAGGTTAAGCAATAACTAGGTTTCATCTCGACTTTGGTTTGATTTGAGATCAACATCTACCTCCTCAAAGTTAGAGCTTGCCAAAATTGCCAATGTAGGATACACAGATTATGCATCTAAATCAGGTTTGCAAGAAATTAAAGTTCAAAGCTCCCATCACAATATGTGATATGTTTCATCTTTATAACTTTTCTTTTCACCCATGGATCTGCTAGATCTATTTATTTTCCTATCTTCCATTTTTTCATTGGATATGATGCAATATTTGCAATTGCTCCATTGATCGAATGAAACAGGGAAGTCAACTTTAAAGCATCGGCTACCCAAGGAGTTTGAGAATAAACACGAGCATGAGTACAATAATGATCGCCTTAAATATTCTCTATTGTTTACTACATTATATCACTATATCATATTTTTTTGGAGGTTGTTAATTTTCTCTTCTCAAACATATTCGAATTGCAACTACAGTTTTATATTCCAGTGGGATATTACTCTCAAAGTAGGATACCGTGTTGTGTTCATTATTGGGTTTTATCTATTGTATAGTATTTATTATTTAGTAGAATATTTGCCTGCTTGAATGTCATCATATTGTTAAAGAAAGGGTTTTTGAAAAGAAAAATTAAAACTAGTATTTTAATGTAAATTTCAACTGCAAAAATAATACTAAAATAAAATCAGCAGTAATAAAATAAATTAATTAACAAAATTAAAAATCAGATATGATAATTGACTTGTTGTGAAGAACCGTCCTTATACTTAGAAATAACTTTAAGTTTAGATCTTGCCTCTCAAATGCAATTCAATAAATAGAACAAATAAGTGACCCTTACCTGAGGGTATGCACATACCTTGGAGAGAGAGAGAGATAAAGTGCTCAAGGAAAGGGTTAGATAGGTACAACAAGTTACCAAGGGTACATTACATCGAACATCAACCACAAAAAATAGTTAAGACAGTTAAAAAGTGCCCAACAGTGAAGGGCATCCAAAAACCCCCACAACAATGGATGGAAGCCTCACAACAATATTTGGCATCCTCAAAAGATTCCACACAGGCAGTGGCAACCACACGGATACAAGTGGCACCTTAAAAATAGTCCACACAGGAAATGACAGTCTCTAAGTAGTCTACACAGGAAATAACACCCTCTAAGTAGTGGATAACAGTCCTCAAACAACCCTAGACATCAGTCGATAGCCACAAAATAGACCCTAACAGGCTCAGGAAGGTAAAACAGGTCTCATCAAGGTGGCAACATCCCTAAGAGAGTCACCAACAGCAAAACACCTGTGTATGATTTATGATTTATCACACACATGTGTAAAAACACCTACTAAGGGGTTCTATAATCCTTATCCTTAATAGAATATTGAAATGAAATGGTAATTAATCTAAACTAAACTAAACTAAAGACATCAAATCTTAAACATGCATGCAAAATAGTTTTCAAAACTAGCCATGAAAGAAACATGCAACATATGAAGAATAATATTTCATTATTATACAAAGAGTAGGATGATAAATCATACATTGGTATTGGTTGTAGAAGGTAGAGAGCCTCCACAACTGACCCAAGGGGGGTTCCATCAATATCCTCTGTAGGAAAATCTCCAGCTAGGTGGTTAATGCAAGATCCCATTGTGGTGAAAGTAGAAAGGAAGAGGTAGCTTCCTTCATTCGTTCTCGCAAAATTTTGCCAACATAATGGTGCTTTTAGAATATGGAGATTATTTATGTGAAGTGGTGACCATGAGGATTTTTTTTATAGTAGAAATAGTGATAAAAAATAATATCTTGTTCTAATGTTGATGGTCTCCATTACATTGATGACTTAGTGGAGACATTACGGTTTTGGAAGATCATCTCAATTATTTATTTATACCTTGAGAATTGTATTTCTCCACTTTGAGCCACTACTTCCCTTGGGGAAGTGCAAAGTAATGAATGATAACATGACATTTCTTTTTGGACTAGGTCGTGGGATTTTGGGAAAAAGGTGTGACCTAAAGCTGTGACATTCAATGGAAAAAGCATGGAAAAAGTATGGCGTTCTAGCTAGGGTCAATTTTGGATTTGAATTTTGTTTTTTTGTTATTTACTCAAGTCATATGGATGAAATGAGGTGGAAATGGTTCTAATATTTCCAATAATGATGCATAATGGTGGTAAAACTGATGACAAATTAGGTAAACAAAATTTGGTTGTTAACAAATAATACTTCAAACGCATTTGATAATAGATATATTATATTTAGGGGCGACAGGTGCCAGGGGAGGAGGGGGTGCTTTATGAAAAATGGAACATTCATACGGGTGGAGAATTTTGGTGGTGATTAACGATCAAGGAGAGACTCAAGTGTTATGGAAAGGGTTTCAAAGAGAAAATAGAACAATAACTATAATTGGTAATTCTATGATCATTCTCAAGTATGTAAGGGAAAGGTATGCCGAAAGAAACCAATCTAAGAATTAAATTGTCTCAAATCCAACTACTTATAAAATATTTCCACCAAGTCCATGTCTTTCATGTTCTTCATGATTTGAAGGACACGGATATTCAATCCAACAAGGGGATCACTTTGCTCCATGGGTTAATTAAAGACAAGAGTCACGAGGTGGCAATGTCCCTGACATTGCCAATAGCTCTTGTGAGGTTGCAAACCAATAGCACATGAAAAAAAATAATACCTAGGATTGAACCCTAGGACTTTCATTCATAGCTAAATAATACCAAGACCCCACAGTCTTTACAAGACGATGTTTATTTGGAAACATTTACAACAATAATTTACAAAGTTCAAATACCTTAACCTTGATTAATCTTCTTATGGATGGACAAAATAATGTTACGTTATTGGTTCACAAGAATTTTGGGTCGAAATTACTATATAAACAGGTATAAAAATAATAATGAATAAAAAAATGGTAAATGGTGATGCATGTATAATTATAGAAGTAATAAAATAGTTAAGATTGTAGGATAAGTTGATAAATAATACATAAGAGATAACATGATGTGAGATTGTAATATATAAAGGTGAATGAATTTTTTGAGTTTTTTTTTTATATGGCACACCATACTACTCAAATGGAGATGACAATTATATTGAAGAACACGAGCTCAATAGTGTATTTGATGAACCAATGCTACGAGAGACTTAAGACCAACAAAAAATGCAAACGTATAGACTAGAGATTGACTTACTATTGTATTCTTTTTTGGGGGGGGTGTTGAATTAGGTGCATCATTTAAGTCAACTTTCATACCCCAAATATGGTGATACATTATCACACTATACAACTATCATTTTCCATGATGGTGTATTACTGTCTTGTGGTTGAACCTCGTCAAACTATTCAACAATAGTATCTATTCTTTAACATACTTAGACAACTTTCATACCCCAAATATGGTGATACATTATCACACTATACAACTATCATTTTCCATGATGATGTATTACTGTCTTGTGGTTGAACCTCGTCAAACTATTCAACAATAGTATCTATGCTTTAACATACTTAGACATGGATCCACTATGTATCTCACTTTGTTTCCATGATCACACATTTATATCACATGGATCCACATTATATATGACTTCATGGCCATGTTTACACTTCACCTGAGTATGGGATTTCCTACCACGAGAAAGACAATTTATTTACACTTAATTTTTTATTTGTTTGTAAATGATTCTCATGTATTTGACTTGTTAATGATTTCTCACTTTGTGCTTAAGTGGTATCCTATGTAGAATAAAAATACAATGTATTTCAACCATCAATTACATTCCCATATTATGGGGCATTTGTTAGCACATTCATTTGTTCCTACTTATCCCAAATCAAGGGTCAAGCCAAAAATACCTACAAGGATACCTCCTTTATACATTATATAACCTCTTACATGCACTTGAGATAAGATTATAACCCAAATATCACAATGCAAGTCCCAATCTCAATTTCCCCATTTATTTGACATCTTAGGTGCAAGTTGCCTTCATTAAAGTTGCATGCATGATAGGTTGTGCACAACATTCTCATCAGCACTACACACAAAAACCCAAAAATGCAAAAAAATGTAAAAATATGGTTCAAGCCTATAGAAAAACCTATTATGGGCATCCTACCTCGAGAAAGGCAATTTATTTACACTATTTTTTTTATATTTGTAAATGATTCTCATGTGTTTGACTTGTTAATGATTTCTCACTTTATGCTCAAGTGGTATCCTATGTAGAAGAAAAATACAATGTATTTCATCCATCAATTACATTCAAATATTATGGGGCATTTGTTAGCACAATCATTTGTTCCTACTTATCCCAAATCAAGGTTCACTCCAAAAAATCCTACAAGCATACCTCCTTTATACATTATATAGCCTCTTACATGCCCTAGAGATAATATTATAACCCAAAAATCACAATAGACGTCCTAATATCAATTTCCCCATTTATTTGACATCTTAGGTGCAAGTTGCAAGCTTCATTCAAGTTGCATGCATGATAGGTTGTGCACAACATTCTCATCAACACTACACACAAAAACCCCAAAATGCAAAAAATAATAAAAATACGGTTCAAGCCTATGGAAAAACCTACGATAGGAATTTGTCATATGAAGTAGGCATGTGAAAGCATCCTATTACTACATGCCAAAGCAATTGTTAATTCAGGTCATCGGATCAAGGCTCAACTACAAAGTCATAATAAAAGTCTAATCATATTTGAAAATTTGACCAATTTCAATTTAAAAATTATTTCAACATATATTATTTAACTTAAGGTTGCAAAATAAATTTTTCTTTATAATTTGGCACAACGTAAAGTGAATTAAAAAAAAACACTTTAGCACAAGGTTGTGATTTTGAGAAACCAAAATCTAGATCAATTTACATTTCAATAAGTATCTATTTAGGTTCTTACTTCAATAAGAATCTAAAATATTTTATAAATATTTAAGGTTGGTCACACATAATCATGAAGTTTATATGTAGTCAATATATAATTCACAATTTAATGTGAATGAGATGTATAACCCAGTTTTACTTTCTATTAATATATTTTTTTTTTATTTGTGTAATTATGTCTTCATTTATGGCAATACATAGTGCGATTAACCTTTTTTTAAATAAGATATTCTTTTCAAAATAATTTTTTAAAACTATTTATATAAAAAAAAAGTATAATAGGACATGTATAAAAAAAAAACAGCTCCCAAGTGCAATGGCTAATATCACTACCAAAAATCAAAATATGGTGTGTTTAGAAACTAAAACATCCATTGCCTTATCAAATGCTCATTGGAAACAAACAATAACACTAAATTCTCCAAAACATGTGACAAATTAAAACTAAATGGCCCAAGGCTTAATATAAATATAAAACATTTGTCATAGATTCACATGATAATTGAAATAAGATTTTATAACTCCAATTTGATATAAATTTTGTTGGTGGAGTTTTGACACCATTTTTATGAGCCTAAATTGTTATGGACACAAGGTTTGCACAACAATAAATTGACATGTCTATAAAAAGAGATCCAATAAGTCAATTTACTATTTAAACATCAATAAATTGGGAAAAGAATGCAGTACAATATAGTAAATCTAACCACAATAAAAACATAACATCTTATAAATATTAGAAAAAGCATTACTAAATTGATGAAAAACATATAGGACAATGAGCTTTTATGAAATGGTTGGGACACTAACCCATGCTAGTTCCAAGAGTAGTATGGGGCACTCCACTTGACTAGATATGTAGTCTCTCATCAATTACTTGTACAAAATTGTTGGAAATGTAACTATGCATAAGTTCACAATAACAAGTTAGCCTTGATTTATAATTGTCTAAACCCCTATCATATGTATCATTTACATTATGTAAATCAAGAAAATAGAAGAGAAAGAACAATAAAAACCCCTACAATGAGCAAGGGACATCCCCTCAAAGATATAACATCAATAAACAATCATGTAATTTAATAACATTCAAGCTTGGACACATCCACTCAAAGATACAACTTTACTAACAAAAAGCCAAGTGCAAAAGCCTTTCAAGCTTTCTCAAGTATGAAAGCTATGAGATCTACACACTACAAGCATAAATAATTTTGAAACTTCCTTGATTTTGGTGTTAGTGTTAATGGTAATAATAAATATGAAATAAATAAAAAACCACTTACCAAATTACTTTGCGATTTATTAGCAATAATAAAATATTTAGGATATTAAAAAGCCCCAATTATGTGTTCATATATTCCTTGCATATGATGAATTTAATAGCTTTCATCAACACCAAGTATATTAAAAAATACATTAACAACGTTAGTAAATTACTATATGGAATTTTGCATTTTTTGAAGTGAAAAGTTTTGTTTTTATATAAGTTTATTTTATCATAAAAGTAATAAGTATCTTTTTTTTAGAACATTTCATTTTCATATTTAATATTTAAAGTAGATTTATATTTAATATCAATTTATCTTTTCACTAAACTATGACCTTAAATTACACTGACCTGAAATTACTTATTATCGAAATCTATACAGTAATCAATACCAAAAATATGAAGTATGTACAACTTTCTAAACTATGTAGTCAAATCCAAAACAAGCCCCTTGCCGTCATGTAAATTTAACATCTAACTAAACTGCTACCTTAAATCAATTATTATTATTTGATGAAGAAAGAAATTGATTTTACAAACTCTATATCATCCATTTAGAAGTGTTTTGAATGAGGCATGATGGATACTACATATCTAACCATAGTAGGTATAATCTGTAACTATTCAAGAATCAACGGTAAAGAAACATGCATCTATGCATCTATCTCAAAGACCAAAGTCGAGGTCTATTTGTTTTAAGAGAAAATTACGAAACTTTCAGTTTAAGCATAGAGGGATTAAGATGACCTACGTCCAACATTGATATTTTCCCAAAAGATCTTCAATCAAACATTGATATTTTTCCGAAAAGAAACCAGTGAAAGATGTTCCAAGTCATATTAATATCATTGAGAAGCAAATATAGCAACAAATCAAATAGATATGATTGTTGACCATAAAAGATTATGAGAATTACCAAAAATTGCTTAAGCTGTTTAAAATCTACTAGATAGGAATACTGACCATCACAGATAATTACAAATATTCAAATGTTACATAGACCTTTCAAAAGTACATTGCACCTTGTTAGTGTCCCCACACTATAGCCACTCATCCACTCATTCAAGGAACTGTCATTTCAAATGATGGGTTTTCATAGGTAGAGGTAAAGTCTCTATCCCCTCCAGAACTTGAGCGTGTTGTATTAGTCTACAAGTAGCTATATCTATCTTTGATAATCCCAAATAACACAATACAAATCTTCCTAAAATGTTCTCATGATCTGCACGTGGCCACGAAGCATGAGCGGGACAACAGTTCAACTGAATGAGTCGGATATGTTATGGCGGAAGCTTATGAAACAAAATGCGAAAAGCAGGAATACACTACACAGACATAACACAAATGTACACAGACAATATGCAGGAATGCGAACTGATTTCTATTACTGGATATAAGTTCATGACTTGATGTATGTTACAGTATTATACATGATTATATAGAGAGTTATGATACGCCTGGGTGCTTTCCCGTTAAATTCAGTTACAAAAGAAGTTAGAACGGTTCAAAAGTTCAACTGTTAAATTCGACTGGAATACAGAGAGACAGTCTGTCCAAGTTCGATAGTCGCAAGTCACAAATTGACACTACATGTCGATGTTGCGAAACTGTGAGGTCACAGAACATGTCGAATTCGTGAAGTTTTCAAAGTCATGTCGAGGTCGAAACTTGTCGAAATAGTGTTGACGTCGATGATTGGTTGAGGATGTGTTGAAGTTAGCATCTGACAATAATTCCAACTGCAATTTGGATCAAACCTCCTTCCTTGAGAAACAATGGTCCCCATTGTTTTCTCGTGAAGGTGAGGAAACTTGTCGGTCAGTTCAGTAACAGAGTACCACTTTCCTTGTGTTGGGATCTGTCCGGCTTTAGAAACCTGAAACAAGGGAATTGTGTTCGTCCTTGTATGGCGTACTCGTCATCCCACAATGGTGTCGCAAGGAAGAGGCTCTTGAACATATGGATTGATGTCGTCGGGTTCTATTGTTTGCAAGTCGTTCTGTTCCAACAATGGTGCATGGTATCGTCGAAGTAGATCCACATTGAATACTGGATGCAGACGTAGGCATCCAGGAATGTCAAGCTGGAAAGCGTTTTCTCCAATCTGTCGAAGAATACTATACGGACCATATCGCAAAGGCTTGAGCTTCTTGAATGGGCTAGTGAAGTGCTCCTTCTTAATATGCAACTAGACCTTATCCCCAATTTGGAATGAATGAGGAATACGATGCTTGTCATGTCAGGCCTTAGCTTTCTTATTAGCTCGTTGCAACATTTCCTGTGCTTGCTTCTGGATGTCATAGATTTGATCTTGAAATTTTGAAGCTTCATCAACTTCTCGCTAGCTTTAGTAGGTGTCAGCATTTGACTGTGTCGAGGAGTTGATCAAGTCGATAGGCACTAAGGGTTGAAATCCATAACAGATATCAAATGGACTCTTTCCTGTAGAGCTATGTTGAACACGATTGTAACTGTGTTGTATGTATGGAAGACTTTCATCCCATCTGCGTCGATGCTTGTGGTTGTACATGTGTAGCAATTGTACGACCAAGCAATTCACAACTTCCGTCTATCTGACGGTCTGAGGATGGAAAGATGTCGACAATGAGAGTCGTGTGTCCAGCTGTTTCCATAGAGTCTTCCAAAATATGCTGACAAATCTGGCATCTCGGTCGGAAGTAATGGTTGTGGGTAAACCAAAGTGTTTCCAAACATGTGTGAAAAAGAGCTGAGGAGTCTGTTGTGCTGTCACGGTCTTATTGCATGGTATTAGAATGGCCATCTTGTAAAATTTGTCGACTAATAATAAGATTGCATTGTGCCAACGTTTGGTAATAGGATATCCCGTCAAGTAATCCATAGAATTAGATTCCCATGGTCGACTAGAAACTGGAAGAGGTGTGTATAGTACCTGTCATTGATTAGGTGGTTTAGAATTAGCACAAACCATGCATGATCGAATGTACTTGTTGACGTAAGTTTTAAGTGTAGGCCAAAAGAAATACTTCTACAGAATAGCAAGTGTGTTTTCTACACCAAAGTGTCTTGCAGTCTTGTTGTAGTGTGCATCCCAAATGAGTTGTTGTCGATTCTCACTTGTCTTTACACAAAGCTGTCTAAGCTTGTATAGCAAGGTATCTTTCAGGAAATAGTCGACGGTCGATGACTTGTCAGTCTAAAGCTACTTATAGACTAGTGAAAAGTCGATGTCTTCCTGATACAACTGAGGTGAAGTAGTGGTGTCATATCCCTGCATACTCATCACTGTAAAAATGAGAGTAATGGGTGGTCTCCATAGACAATCGACGACGACATTAGCTTTACCTTTCTGACACTTAATTACCAACTAGAATTTTTCCAGGTAATTAATCCACTTGAGCTGTCGAGTTGTTTGTAGTTTTGAATAGTTCAGAGCGAACTGTAGAGGCTTATGGTCAGTGAGGATGACCGTTTCCTTTCCAAGGATGTAATGCCTCCATTGCCTAAGAGCTTGCACAATGGCGTACAGTTATTTTTCGTACGTCGAATACCTTCTAATTGTGTCGTTCAAATTTTTGGAATGAAAAGCGACTGGGTGACCAGACTGAGTGATCACTGTACCCAAGGCATAGTTCGATGCATCTGTCTCAATATCAAAGGGTTGTTGCAAATCAGGTAACACAAGTACTGGTGTAGTGTAGAGCTTGTGCTTGAGCTGTTCAAAAACTTCTTGTTTTTTCGATGTCCATTTGAAGACAGTTTTTCCATTTCCCTTCGTCAACTGATTCAAGGTCCAGGCTATGTGACTGAAGCAGAGTATGAATCATCAATAGAAATTCGTCAAAACAAGGAAAATTCTTAGTTCTTGAATGCTTTGAGGAATGGACCAATCTGTGAGGATCTGTACTTTGTTTGGATCAATGTAAATGCCTGCAGATTCAATTACATACCCCAAATATTTGATGTTGTTCATCGCAAAGGTACATTTTTCCATGTTCAAGTAGAGTCGATGTTGCTGGAGAGTGTCGAGGACTTGTCAATGTTGTCCGACATGTTCTTCCAATGATCGACTAAAAATCAATATGTCATTGAGATAGACAATGACCCATTGTTGATGAAATGTCGTAGAATGTTGTCCATGTATCGCATGAAGGTCGCAGGTGCATTGGTTAAGCCGAAAGGCATGACTAACCATTCAAACAATCCTTCCTTGGTCTTGAAAGTAGTTTTCCACACATCTGAGCGCTCGATTGGAATCTGATGATATCCTAACTTTAGGTCGAGCTTAGTAAATAATTTAGCACCTTTCATACATTCGATGAGCTCATCTACCTGTGGCAGAGGGTACCGATTCTTCATTGATATTTTGTTTAGTGCCCTGTAGTCGATGCACATGTTCCAAGTCCCGTGTTTCTTTGGAAAGAGGATGAATCGACTTCCACAAGGGGAGGAGTTGGGTCGGATATGACCTTTGTCAATCAAATATTGGATTTGTTTGTGAATCTCTTCATTTTCGAGAATAGATCTTCTGTAAACATATGCGTTAGGAAAAGAAGAAACAAGAGCAAGTTCAATGGAGTGTTTTACCTGGAAATGTCTAGGTACTCCGCCCGACTCTTAGAATAAACTATGATACTCGTCAAGAACGTTGTTGATCAACTGCTTCTGTCAGGAGCTACTTTGGTCGGTGAGTCGACTCGTTGCTACAGTATTCCTAGAATGTTGCGGTTTGATCATTATTAACATGAACTTCTGAGCATGATTGATGAGATTCTTTGTCTGTTTAGCAGATATCATTGAAACTGTTGGTGTAGGTCATCACTCTGGAATGTTGTACCATTGGTTCTGGATTCTGACAATCACCTTCTGCGGTAGTGACTAATAACTTCCATGGCGATCCCACAGGTAAGGTTTCCCAAACAGGGCGTCGACCACGGAGAGTGACCTGCTACATCACAGAGACGTAGTTCACCTTCAAAAGGCTTTATGAAGTAGACAGGTTTGCATTGTCAGGTGATCCGTAGTTCCTATCCATCCTTCATCCAACAGATGTTGTAAGGCTGAGGATGCAGAGTGGTGACAAGACCTAGTTTCTTTACGAGATCTTCAGAAATGAAGTTCTTATAGCTACCGTTGTCCACAATAAGATGTAATGGATTGTTCTAGACCCATATCCATGTAAGGAATATGCACTCTCATTCCTCCTCGTCGACGATAGTTGAGGCTATTGGAGTGGTCGATGTTGATGTCAAAAGGGTCGTTGCGTCTGGATCTGATTCTTCCACTGTCTTGTTGAACGCATTGGATGTCAACACTTTTGCAAAAAATGTCTTCCTAGATTTGCATTCAGATATATCATGCCAAGATGAGTGGTTGTAATAGTACCATTTTCTGGTCGGTGGTTGTTTGCTATGTTCCATTTTCTGAAAAGGATTTTTGCTATGATCTGGCTTTCGCAGAGTCGGATGAGAATATTTTGACTTGTTGAAGTCAGCTAATGCCTTCTTGTCGGGTGGTAATCCTGATGTCGCCTTTGTCGTGAAGTGCGCTTTTCCCTTCGTATTGGTTTTGAGTTTGTTGGCATAGTGGAATGCATCCGCACGTGTAATGACAGTCATAAATTCCATCTCTTGCTGAATATACTGGGACAATCCGTTGATGTACTTTAGAACAAGCAATTTCTCTTCTTCTTGGATGCCAAGTCTAGCCACGAGTCAATAGAACTCGTCGATGTAACTCTGTAATGATTGGTATTTCCATTACCTTAGCTATTAGCACTTCTTATGCTGTTGTTCGAGGCATTTGGTTGGGTAAAATTCCTTTCGTATGTGTTCGATGAATTTATCCAATGTGGCAATGGGGTCTGTGCTTTTCTCCATCTTTGTCGAGAGGTTCTCCCACCAGTAGTGCATAGATGTTGACATCTTTAAGGCCGCAATGGTGATCTTGTCATCTTCTGAGAGTTGATTCACAGAGTAATAGGATTCCAATTGTTGCACCCAATTGTTGATGGATTCTGCGTCAATCTTCCCTTCTAGATTTGGTATGTCCAAATTCATTTTCACTTTGAAGGGGATGATTTTATTGGAGCGAGTGCTCATTGAAAATCCTCTGGATGTCGAAGCAATTTGCGTGAGAATTTCATTGAACTGGGCGAACATCTCAGTTGGTTGTCGAGTCAGTGCTTGCTCAATAAGTTGTGTTGTCTCGTCAGCTGCATGTCTATCGTCTGTTTCTTCTGCCATTTCTAGAGGTAGCGTCAGCTTGGATTGCTAAGATTGCGAGTGTGTTTGAACATCCATAAGTCAGTAACTTTGCTAGAAGTGTCTATGCAAACTTAAGCATGAACAAAGTTGAGTGCTCTGATACAGATGATCCGCACATGGCCAGGAAGCACGAAGGGGACAACCGTTCGAATGAATGAGTTGGCTCTATTATGGCAGAATCTTATAAAACTGAATGCGCAAAGCAGGAATACACTACACAGACATAACACAAATGTACATAGACAATATGCAGGAATGCGATCTGATTTCTATCATTGGATATAAGTTCATGACTTGATGTATGTTACAGTATTATACATCCTTATATAGAGAGTGATGAGATGCTTGGGTGCTTTCCGACGTTTAGTTACAAAATAAGTTAGAATGATTTGACAGTTCAACTGTTACAGTCGACAGGAAGACAGAGACACAGTCTGTCAAAGTTCGACAGTCGCAAGTCATAGATCGACGCTACATGTCGATGTCTCAAAATTGTGAGGCTGCAGAACATGTAGAAGTCGTGGAGTTATTGAAGCCATGTTGAGGTCGAAACTTGTCGAAGTCGTGTCGATGTTGATGACTAGTCGAGGACGTGTCGAACTTAACATCCGGAAATAATTCCAATTGCTATGTGGATCATCTCAACCGGAAGAGGTCCCCTATTGTCACATTAGATAGAAACAAATTACAAACAGTTCGAAAAACAAAAAATATAGATGAATGATATTTATTATAAAGACCTTGAGTATTCCTATACTCACCAAACATGAGAGTCACAACTATTGTTACAGTTGTCACCCATTACAAACACACAACCATTAGGAACATGCTGCATTTAGACACAACATAAAGAGTTGAACTTTTAACTTTCAATTGGATTGCACTGTTTCCGACCCACAAATGAATAAAAAAGATTATGATATGTATTGTACAGTATCTGCATGCTCCTATCTAGACATGATTGGATGGAGAAAGTGGGGGAAAGTGGTAAAGGATTATAAGAGATAGACCAAATAGACGGTGCATAATATGGACATGAGACACTCAGATGTCAACGACATTGAATCCACCAGGTATTTGATTGGTTGATCAATGGTCATATATATTGGTTGGCAGAGTCGATCAATCCTTTATTCGAACTTGGCCCTATGCCCTGGTGGTGAGCACTCAGAAATGTTGTTCAAGGGCCATGTACTGCTGGTACATTAATGTAAAAACTAGCCATATTCAATTTGCATCAACAAACCACTACTATGTATAGAAATATAAAAAATGAAAATGGAAGGAGAGGGTAAAATGCATTCCAAAACATATCAATATGCAATGTAAGGACATTAGATAAACACACTGTTGCGGTCATGTAATATTCAACTGGCTCTATTGTAAAGTCTTCAGTTTGGACAATTATGTTTACAATAAACTTCCCATTGCAGACCTGCCAAGTATTAGCTAAAAAATTGGTATCAATAAGTCGAACAATTTCATTCATAATAAGAAAAGCCAGTGAACAATATGAATTTCCTAAATGGACTGGTACAACTACTCATATATATTGTAGAAATAAACGCTGTCAAATTATCATTACCACGTTGCACACTTGTAATGGACTCTTGAGTTTTTTGGTGGTATATACAATGTGGAGTGATGTATCATGTCACTTGTTGGGGTCCTATAATAACAATACCATAGTTACCTAGCTCATGAGGATAGACATGCATATAACAGGACATGCAGACAACAAGTTTCATTAGTTTCCTAGACTGCACTACATCAACTCCGTAAAAAAATGCATTCCAGCTCCTCTACATCACCTATGTTAAAAAATGCATTCCAGCTCCTCCATTTAAAAGGAAAATCCTTCACCTCGATTGCATATATGCCATCGAAAAGGGAAATCCCTATCAGGGTAGCCTGTGTGACATCAGCCTGCCGCACCAAAAAATACATTCCATCTCCTTCGCATCAACTCCATAAAAAAATGCATTTCGGCTCCTCCATTTAAAAGGAGAATCCTTCACCTCGACTGCAGATACTCCATTTAAAAGGAAAATCCTTCACCTCGACTGCAGATACGCCATCAAAAAGGGGAATCCCTGTCAAGGTAGCCTGCGTGACATCATCCCACCACCCCCTCCCGGGAAGGGAGAATCGAGGACTATGTTGGGCTCCTGCAACCAATAATGTTTTTGAAAAATATTAATTTTAAAAATTACACAAAATATTATACACTTCAAACTATAGCTTATATATAGTCATGAGGAAACATTTATAGGTTTTAGAGGCCAAATAATAGAGTCTTGGCGATACATATATGATCCCCCTCGAGGACATAAAAATGGGGGGAGGTCGAATGCATCCCCTCCCCCAAGTCTTATGGAAGTTCACCTTTCATTCCTCATTAAGGTAAATCTCAATAGAATCATTCTCGAGGATCTATGAGAGTATTCTCACAAGGTTGTCTGTGTTCTCATAATAAATTCAGACTTATGGAAACCCCTTCATCTATCACTCTGGCATGCGAGTTATTATCGCACTGCTCCTCTGGTCTTTGGCTCTGTTGTATTGACAAGACCTCTAGTATGGTGATAACACAAACTTCCAAAACCTCCAATGTATGTGATCTTAACATGTTTCTTTGGAAGGAAGCCGCTTGAATGCTCTCAGCAGTGGTGGTTTTGAGTCTAAGTTTGATTTTTCATAGCACCAAATTTTCATTATTGTTTCTCTTCATGAATTGGTTTCACCTATGTTATTTTGGTTTTCTAGTTACAAACCTCAGTTCACTAAGCAGTTGGAGAATTGTAACGCCCTGGTTGGCTATCATTCCTTGGTTTAGTCTCATTGGTTCAGTTTCATATAGGCTATTTCTATTAAATTTTTGTCTACCTAAGATCTATGGTCGAATTCCAATCTCTTCACTAAACAACACCGTGGTTTCCTTCTCTAAATTTTGGAGTCTTCTCCCATTTTTCATTTACCTTTTTGTCATCTCCCCACTAGCTGATCGAAGATTTGGTTTGTCTTAAGTCACTTTTTTCTAGTTCTAACCACCTTAATAGCCCAGACCCACTCCACACTTAGTGCACCCTTCAACTAGTATACTATTGTCTCCAGACTTGTGTAGGGTGTTGATGGGTTGAAACGGCTTAGTGATAATAGCATGGGTTGTCCTTGGTGAGAGGTCTCAATTAGAACTCGAACCATTTGTAATAAAGAACTTGTCTGGAATCTGGCTCGACAACCATTATTTATTTGGATTTCGCTAATTGCGACATGATTTGTCATTTCTAATTTTTATTTTTTAAAGAATGAAATGAAGAATTGATTATTCTAAAAGTAGTTCCTATACTAGACTAAACCATCCTAGCTAGGAGTAAGATCTAAAGAGGACATGCAGTGAAACACCCACACGGGGTGATAGTAATGAATATAGGGGTGATAGTAATCAATAGGTAGTGCACCCACATGGGAGTGATAGTAATCAACAGGCAACGCCCCCCACACGGGGGTGATAGTAATGAACATAGAGTAAGATTGATCTTAAAAAACTAAGGTTTAATAAAGAACATAGTTTGGTCTATAAACCACAACCACACTTCTAAATTCTTTTTGCCAATAAATACGATAGCTAAAATTCACCATCAACAAACTATTAAAACATAAATACAATTGGAATATATGATCTAGATGTGGATTTAATAATATATATATACCAAATATTAATCACCACATGTGATAGCCAAAAATCAACTAATTGATATTCGACACTTAAAACATTAATAATGGACTATCATATGACCTACCCAAAATTAATTATTAATAAAAGAAGGAAGTTAAAGAGAAATTCTTTTAGATAATTTATTTAAAAAAACATTACCCTCAACAAAATGACATTTTTTTAAACATGAACCATACCTAAAAACATAGTATTCGTCATCTAAATGTTTTATTTAAAAGGACATTACCCTCAACGAAATGATATTTTTCAACTATAAGTCATAGCATATAAACATAATTCATCATCTAAATCCTTATTAATGAAAAGTAGTTTCTGATAATTGATGGAAATCCCAGATTCTTAATCTAAACCTTTCATTAAAAACTCACTATGAAGCTTTTATAATTTACCAACAAATACCAACTACCTCATGTTGACTTAAAACCCATCACAAACCCATTGCAAAGTCATAAATAAATTTATTTACAAACATTATTTCTAGAAAATAAGTTAACAATCTTCGTGCATAATCTAGTGCCATCGATAACCAACAAAATCAATAAAAACAAATTTGAAAACAGAAAAATAATATATATATATAAGTTTAACCACGCCAAAATATTACATTAATAAGTAAAGCATAAAATAATAATCTATTAACCTAATCTAAGACAACATGATGTGGAAGTCATGTTGTACCCCATTTACTAACTTCGCTCATGTAACGATTTGCAATGTTTCGCTAGGCCATAAAGTAAACTAAACAATCTCAAATGAATTCCCCTATGTAAATATAATATCAAAATGTCATATTGACAAATCTTATGACAAGATTTAATCATACTCATTATCAAGGAGGATACCAAAACGACATAATACAATTTTGTTCTTTTACTTGGAGTTTCACTAA
The DNA here is from genome assembly GCA_027924585.1 of Larix kaempferi. Lineage (NCBI taxonomy): Eukaryota > Viridiplantae > Streptophyta > Pinopsida > Pinales > Pinaceae > Larix > Larix kaempferi. The sequence goes on from BSBM01000014.1 coordinate 3,100,408, forward strand.
ATGTTCTAAAAATTATTATTTGTGATTTAATTATCCATAAAAAGATTAAATATTTATTCGATAACTAATTTTAATTGTTTACATCCACTTTATTTTTTTTGAAATGATGGTTCAACTTTCTCTATAAATCTTTGCCTTCCTCTTTATTACTTCAAATGCTTCAACTTTCATTTGGCTCCTCAAATCCATTTCTATCTATTTAGCTTCATCTTGTATGATGTTCTAATAAACTTTATTCGAATGTTGTATTACTCATTATTGTGTTGTTATTAAGGCTCAATGGGGGCAACTATTTATACTCTTTTCTTAGTCATTTTGACATCATTATTGAAGTGTTTTTATATTTAAAATACAAAATACAAAAATAAAGGAAATGAGAAGAAATGACAAATACAAACACAATAAAACAAAATGAGAAGCAATGATATAGAACAATTGTTTTGGAGAACTTGCACATCCAAGGTTTGATTGCACTTAGAAATCCTAAAATATGGAGGAAGAAATCCCATGTAACAAAATGCAAATAAGAGTAATGTGTTTATATTGATAATAGAAGATGAAGGGAAAGGGATTTAATATATCTCTCATAATAGTAATTCTCTATTAATATAGTGATTACTCATTAATATGAATTTAATCTCATCTAAATTAGTGATATGTTTTAAGGAGTTTAGAAACAAAGTAGCTAAAGCACAAAAATATTTAAGACGTTATTTAATATAAGTGGTGAATTTGTATACAAAATATCAATGATAATATTATAATATTATGACCATACACACACAATATCTCATAATAGATATTTATTTCCATACATAATAATGTTGTGTTTAAGTACATGACAAATTCTTTTTCTTGGGATGCTTTTCCCCAAAGCTTTAGCTCTAAAGTGTGTCTTAAAGTGTGTCTTGATCACATGCCTTATTCTTATTATAATTGTTTGACATTTACTTAAATATTATTCAATATACATGCTTGAATTTATAAAATCTTTGAGTGTTTTTTTTTTAAGAATTGAAAAATATTATTTAAAATTATACTTTGATCATGTTGCTCAGCATGGTCGTAAGGAACTAATCTCGTAATATACAAATTTGATTGAGGAAGGATGTCACAAGATCAAATCTTATGGATCTAACATTTTGTTATTTATGGATGATTGAAATGGAATAATAAAAAAATTATCACTAAGAGATTAGATAGTTAGTTATGTACAACATATAATATGCCTATTATTTTACACAATCTTTGATGTGATACACTTTGAGCATAAGTGGAAATAGAATGAGAGGAATGTTTTTTCTAGTGTTAGTCTCCTGCCATGGTCTTTCATATAGGTCACACAAAGAAAATGAAATCCTTTTCTATGATAATACAACCAAGCTTTTAAATGCTTCTAAGAATAGAAACCTTAAATTCTATGAATTAAAAACAAGTTTTATGAGGGTGTGGGAATGGGAAGAAAAATCTCAATAGTAATGGAAGATGAAATACTAAGCATTATCATCGTCATGAATTATTAATGGTAATATACCAACCTCTAGAAGGCTTCAAAGTTCAACTTTTCATTTCCTTGAAATGGGTCCTTTTGCCTTCAGTCATGCAAGTTCACAAGTTCATTTTTTCCTCGGCTTGAAATGGGTCTTTTCTCCTTTAATCACGCCAATTCAAAGAAAGGACTCACAACTTCTCTAGCATAACATAACATCCTTAAATATACTTGATAGATATTGCACATCTATGTATAGAGTTCCATGTGATAAGAATGATACCCACATAATAAATAAAACATTGCAAGTAAGAGAAGTGACAAACAACAATATCATATAAAGGTAATGGATGATGTTACCTTCATATGGTGATTGGGGAAGGAAGTGGGAGTGAAAACAACATGTTCAATCATTAACATTAATGTTAATTTTTTGCAAATACAACATTTGAAGTCATTTAAAAGTATTTTGTTTTAAAAGAGAATGTTATAAAATTTATTTTTCAAAATGCGATAAATTTAGAATTTAGTTTTTCAAGTCAAGCTATAATCAAATTTATGCATTTATAGATTTGAAAATTTTTCTTTAAATACAAGTTTATTCAATACACTTTATTATTATTACTTAATTATATTAAGTATAATGTAGAATATATCATTATTTCACATTTTGAATTAATAAATGCAATGTTATATAATTTTAGCAATGCATCTATTAATATTCAAGTTGTTTATTTGGTGCATTGAATTATTATTCAATACATTTTATTATTATTATTTAATTATATTAAGTATAATGTAGAATATATCATCATTTCACATTTTGAATTAATAAATGCAACGTCATATAATTTTAGCAATGCATTTATTAATATTCAAGTTGTTTATCGGATGCACTAAATTATACATAATGTCTTTGTGATTAATAGTATAGAAGGTTTGTAGATAACTAAATTTATTATAATTATTTTTTTGTTGCTTGAATATATTAAGTGTAATGTAGAATATGTATTATTTATTTCACATTTTTAATTGATAAGTGTCAGTTTATATAATTTTAGCAATGTTTTTATTAATATTTAAGATCTGTATTTTTTATATTGGATCTTGATAGAAGGTTTACATAAAAAAAAAAAAAACATTTGACATCATTGCATTGACATTTCTTTTTAATATAGGAATTTTATTAATTTATATTAGTAATGATGCAAAGTCATTCTTTGAAGCAAAGGGTATATTTTATTCTCAAAATGAAAAACAACTAATATTGTAATAATTTAATGTAATCAGCAATTTGGAAGAGTTGTTATTTTGAATATTAATTCATTCAATTTAATAATTATATACTAATTCATTTAAATAAATTTAATACAATTGAATCATTAAACATTATTATAAAGAAACATAAAACTTTAAAAGATTAAACATTACTTATATGTAGTATGTATCGCAATGGCTGTAGGATAATCTATCTCCAAGATTATTTGTTTCTCCAACCCATGTAATATCAAGAACACTAGTGATTCCCCTTGGCAATCTCTCAACTCAATGGGGAACTGAGTGGGGATAGTCAATTGGCACACTCATGACCTAATAATCAACTCAACAAAAAAACTTGATGATGTAATGCAATAATAGAAACATTGTCCAACTACTAGAAACTAAGGTAAGGTGGAAAACTCTCAAGCACAAGCAACACCTAGCACGATACAATACCATAGCACCTCTAGTGGTTCCTTAACGAAACCACGAAACTCACTTAAAAGAACGATGTTGAACAATGTTTAGTCGGTCACAATTATTTCACAATTAGGTGAACAAGCCTCACCTTTTTCAGAAGAACATATCAGGCTACTTGCACATAAAACTAGGAATTTCTAGCAATAGTTCCTCCCTTTTAAGTTTTAACAATTTAACAAAACAACAGAAAATCTGATCATCCCTAGAAAAGGTATTGGCTGTCATGTTTCTTTAATTTTGATACAGTAAATCTGATACTTCCGAACTCATCCTTGATTAGAAATTAAAAATACGAGGCACCGTATAATAAATTTTATGTTCTATTCTTATTTTAGACGTCAATATGGAAAGACACAGGTTGAGATGTAAGAAGTCATACCAGTGGAGGCAGCTCGGTAATTACTCATTCAAAATTAGAAGGTCGATAATAAACACGTTTTTTCTTTATTTCTGAGTACGTTAGCAGATGAATTCCGCCGTCAAACAAATTTTCGTCTAAATTGCAATAAATTGGAATATATTGTAGAGAAGAGAACGGTATGAACAACCCCACTTGAAAATTCAACATGTACGTACATGTTCAGAATGTCAAAGTGAAATTTTTTCGGAGACAATTATAAGTGACACATGGCCAAGCTAAGAAAACTTTTCTGCAGCATATGAGGAGAGCAACTTCGGACTGAGCAATATGCAGCACGGGCGCTCAGAAATCCCAAGCTTGTAGAACTTCAAACTTGAAGTTTGAAAAGGGCATGAAACCATTGAATTGCAGTCTCTAACACCGAAATCCTTGAGACCCACATGATCAGATAACAATATTTACCATCTTGAAGGACTCTGTGGGCCTGTACACATTATGAAACGGTATGGCCAACAAAAACAGAATAAACAAATCTTCAAAACCGGGACTGAGGCCTGCGAAAGCTATAATCAGGGCAGTGTGCTAATGAGGCGCTTCGAGACGTCAGCCAAAGACAGCAAATTGCGTTTAACGATAGTTTCGATGAATAAACATGTGTCCTCTTTCGTATTCCCGTGTGGCACATCCGCCACGTAGGATTCGATCACAATTGTTCCGGGTTTCCCATTTATAAGCCTCTCGTGCAGACTCGTGGTGGATCGATAATTGCTGAGCCTATGATCGCCTCCCACGATGCTGAAGCTCAGAATATGGCGTTTGTCGTCCAGAATGTCCAGTCGCTCGGTGCTAGTAGCAGCAGGGAGACCGGAGACGACACGAACCTCTCTGAGGCAGCCCTCCTTGACCTTGAGATCCCCCTCACCCCGTATGGAACAGCTACGTATGAAGTGCTTGTAGATTTGGGGCTCGTCGAAGCGCCGTACCAGCGACCACACCGTGCTCACTGGCGCCTCCACTTGCTGCACCATCACGGATGAGCAGTAGCACCTCATGAATTGTCTTGCCCCTTCATCACGCGAATGAGAATGGTATCGTCCCACCATCTCCTGCAGCCACTCCTCGTATTCTTCTTCCTCCTGCAAATCATGGACTGCAACCATCTCGCTAATTTGCTTTGATCCGCCTGACGATGTGGAGCTCGGCTTCTCCAAGACCAAATCCCGCAATGATTTCCACAACTGCTGAGGCCGCGTTTCATACATCATTGCCATTGATACGCCCTCGGTTCCCCAAAATACAACAAAGACAGATACCTCTTCCGAGATTCGAGCCCGAACCTCTCACTGCACAATCACAATTCTGGTCTCACAGAACGAGCGCTCACGGCTCATACAAACAAATGGCCCAGTGATGGAGCGAGCGCGAGTTATTACTCTCCAAGATTGGACTTGTATGGGTTTGGGGTTTGTGACGCTTATATAAGCTCCCATCTGTCGACCTCTTAAAATTGGATGCAACGGGATGCTCGAAATCTCTATCCAATCTTCCTAATGCTATCATTGTCAAAATCCAATTCTTATCGTTCGAGCAACATGCACATACTCACATGTATGATACTATCCACAGAAAGGAGAAAATTTGCACATGCTCAACTTGCAACGCTTTCACGTGCCGCGCAGTTGCTCAACTTGCTTAGAAAACGCATGGTGTAGAACTTAGAAGAGTTAGCTTTTCGTGGCACGCACTTGGGCAACAACTTGCTCAACTTGCTTAGAAAACGCATGGTGTAGAACTCAGAAGAGTTAGCTTTTCGTGGCACGCACTTGGGCAACAACTTGCTCAACTTGCTGATTTAATTTATTGTTAAACCCGCGGAGCTCCTTCTTCCAACAAAATCTTGAAAAGTTGTTTGGTGGTCAAGATTTTGGCGGTTTCACTACTCCGGGCGGCATTTTCTCATGAGATATACGCAACCTAGCGATCGCTCTTAAACAATTAGATGCTGTTTTTAAAGAGTTGCAGTATTATTACAGGGATGGAATTTGACGGTTTTATGTATTAAATTTTAACAAACAGTATCAAAGAACGGGCAACGGGCAAGGACAAAAATATTTGTGAGGGTTGATTATTTTTTCAAATCCTTATTAATTTTTATTAATAAACTTGTTAAGATATGTGTATGCTTAGATAAATGAACTCGGTATGTTATTATATATATGTAATAATGAAGATTGAAACTTTCCCACTTGAGTGAAACTTTATCATTTGATTGAAAAGTAGGTGGGCGAGTTTTCTTTCAATGGAGATGGATATTTTTTCATTCCATTTGTTCTTTCTTTCTTATATTGTCTTGGCATTGTTCCAATATGGGGTCATGCCCTTCATTTTAGTGTCTCTCCCTAGCCTTTGTGCCCTTCCTTTAGAGGATAAATCAGTTTTCAAATTCCAAAGTGCAACTCCAAGAGAAAGGTGGGTACCATTTTAGAAGAAGATGTCAAATTTAAACTATGTTAATGAAGGAATTAACCCAACCACCCACCAAGCATCAACGATTTATTAACTACCGATTTTACCAAGCCATTCTACCAAGCATCACCTATGGAATTTCAAACACTTTTTTTTTTAATGGGCCTCATAAGCTAGAAGCAGCTGCTGAATTTAGATACCCATTTCTCTAGATAGTTTCAAAGTGTACCCATTTCTCTAGATAGTTTGAAAGTGCTCTCCTCTGGTTGCCATGGACTTCGAGCTATTAATTTTGGTAAGATGTTATTTTCATTTTTTTTATAAATTTGATAATAATCTAAAAACAAATTTTAATGAAGCTATTTGCTAGCAATCCCACTTTGTACACTTCCAAGTTACAATTTATAGGTCTTTTTGCTAAAAGCTTTTCATTTTTTTAAAATGATTTATTTGATATATGCTACAACTTAATAACATTTTATTATTCTTGTAGTCTTAGTAATTGGTTGAAACAATTACTTTTACTCATGGGTAAAAAAGCTTCTAAGTAAGTTTGAAGTTGAAAGTTGCTTCTTCTTATCCATTTATAGTCAAGGGAAAGTGAATGGCCCAAAGAAGAAAGTAGGAACAATGGAAAACATGTATCACATCACTGGCTCTATATTAGCAAAACTTGTGCCCAAAAAATAGTTTTTACCATAATATTTGCATCATGGATAATACATAGACAACTCCACTTCCGTAGCTTGGTATGTGCAAGTTCAATTGCAATAGTAATTGAGAAATTCAATATTGTAACATCCAGAGAAAAGACTACTCTATTATTTTGAATATTATTTTATTTCCTTGTTTACGTTATAATAAATTTAACGAATGCATGACACGTGCATGAGCCAAGGGGGCTCAGAGAAAACTAATAGTTGAGTGAGTGTTGAGCTAAGAAGCTCTGGAGCACTTTGACTCGAACTAAATAACTGATGTTGAGCTAGAGGCTCTCGAGCATCAAGTGAACTAATGATTATTTTTAAAATAATGACTTATTACTATTTTATTCTTTCGAACTGACTAGGGCAACCACTCAAAGAGAAGCTGAGCATGCAAGAATCTAGACAGGTCTTTAGTCCCCCAAGTAATGTCGTAACTATCCAATAGGAGAGTAAAAGTCTAAATTATTAAAGTTAAAGTTTTAAAATAAAATGTGAGGATTAAAATAAAAATATATTAATTAAAAATTAATAACTGAAAATGCTAGGTGTCAGTTAGAGAACTGAGTGTTGTCAAACCCAAATTACCTAGTAGCCCTGCCCCAAAAAGTATTAATAGCAGAGAAGGTAACGTTGCATGGCACGTTTTTCCAAGTGCACTGAAAAGGGTCCAGCCGTGAGTCTGAGCGCTCAACACCAGAATACTGAAATCTAGTGTGTCCAATGAAGGACTGTCCTAGGAGGACTGTATATGGCATGGGAATGTCAGTTTGATGGACTCACACCTTATAGGCTGATAAACGAACCTTGTGGACGCTTTGCTGTAGAAAGAAGATAGAGAACTACCCTAGGTCTGTCTAAGTTCTTGTTATGCTCAGATTGGCTCGGGGGTGACCGGTGGAACATTCCAGGAACGGATTGCAGTCTAAGGTTGGGAGGAACGTGGAAGCCCCTCAGTCAGTTAGACTGTAGTAAATTACTGATAAGTATTTTAATTCGAAATTCTTCTGTTTTCTTTTATTAATGCATCTATTCTTCTTTTAGATTTAGAAAATAATTGTTGACCTATAGAATGCAGATCAATTGATCTATAGATCTATTATTGTAATCAATGACTACAAACAAAGCCAGATCTGATCTTATGAACTAGTTATTTATTTAAATAAACATATATCTGTTAGTAGTATTATGTAACTTAGGTGATAGCCGATTGGATCTACTGAACTATTGAATTTTTGAGTTCTTTGTTAGTACAATGAAAGATCCATGGATTTAACTTTGTTTTCAGTTAGACAAGGAATGTTGTACTAACCCTAGTATTAATGCAGGTCATATCTAGGTATACCGATACTCTCCTTACAGCTAAAAAATTATGAATATCGATCTGTTTAGCATTACCACAACAAAAACGTTTATTTGCATTATTATTCTGTTAGTTCCCAGTTGGAATATCACGACCCATTTGTATTTTTATTTTTTATATTTTACAAATTTTATATATCTCCTTTCGCTTACAAATGGTAGATGCTAAGTTAAAATTTCTATTAGCATTACTTTTTAATTCATTGCAGGAACAATGTATTATGTATAAATTATTTACAAAAAAAGAAAAGAAAATGACTCTTTCCTTTGAAAAACCTACAGAGTAGAAATTGCGCTATTTTCTCCATTAAAATAGTCTTAGGGTAACGAATCCATCACTTTTCTAAAACAATAAACGAATACTGTAGGAGTTTTAATTTAAACGTTCCCTGTACAGGTAAAAATCAACTCAACCAATGCTTTCTAGTTCATATCATTATGACAGGGACGATTCAACCATCTACGGTAAACAAACTAAGGGTATTTCAGAGATTCTTTCCATAAAACATATACATAGATGAACTACTTGAAAACTTTGGAGATCTTGGTACATTAAACAACACATACATGAAATTTTTAAACCTACTTTCAGAAATTGATATTTCCCCTTATCAACGAAGTTTCTTTTCTTTATGGGACAAAAGCTATATGCTTCTTCCAATAACTAGGTATGGGAATCTACAAATAGAGACCTCATAGATTTTAATTTAGGGCCACACTTATTCTATCCCTATTCAAGGGTTATTAACTAATAAAAACAAGATTTAAATTTATTAAAACAGTTCCTGTAGAATCTAAGGAAGGAAGAAACGATTTATGAATGCAATACCAAACAACTAATAAAATACATCAAGCAGAAGCTAGGAGCAAGCGTTCACAGACTAACAAAAGAAATCGTATTCCTTCTTCATCAACAAAGAAGCCAAATAAACGAGTTTTAAAAGTATTTCCTCAATCATTCCATGCACAAGTATTAACAGTACTCATTCCTTCTATAAGTATTATGACATCAAAAGTCTTCTTACATTTAAGGCAAACCCAACTATTGCAGAGGAGTTCAAAAAGAACTGATAACATCAAATAAAATTTCAGGAGCTTAAAGTCTTTTGGCATATTGCCTTTACAGAGACCAAGAAAGCATTGGCAAAGGAGCTGCCCAGCTTAGACCACATTTTTTACAGTCTACTCCCTCCAAAAACGCCAAAACATTTAAAATATTTCAGCAAGGGCATGTTTCCCCAGGACCCAGGTCTTACCAAGAATTGAGGTGAGAACTCACGGTTCACTAGTCATCATCTCCAGAATGCGCAAGCTACAGGAACAAAGCGAAACCTGCTACAAATGTCAACATGAAAACTATATTCAGTAAATGGTACAAAAACAAAACCAAAAACAAGAATTATTAAATAGAGAATGCAGAAAGAGATATTCTTACCCTTTATAAATCTTCTAGGAAGTAACTCTGTAACTAGTGTAACCTTCGAACTAGTAGCATGGCCAGAGTATTCATGCCTTTGAACGAAACCCCCAATTGGGCTCTCCCACATCCATTTTCATGAACAATACAGAGCAATTGCTAAACAAGAACGACTTTTATGGTCCCTCTTCCCAAACTCTGACGTGGATTCCATTAAGATACGATTCACATGGCAGCCTTGAATGCTCCCTCTACCACTGTCATTTCATATTAAAGTTTTGACAGACAGGGTCTCAATCATTAACCAGCTTTCACATCAGAGCCTTGCGACTGATCCTTAGGTTATGGATACCTTAGACAACATTTGTAAAACCATGGTATTATTGCTAGGGTCGATCACCCTTGTAAGATGGAAACCACAATCGTTTGTAAGTTGCACTTTAGGGTGTCCTTGTTTTAGTATAAGGTACCTGCACACGAGTTGGGACCATAAACAAGTGTTAGCTTCTACGAAGCTAAGTAAGACTAGGGACTCATAAGGAACCCTTCTAAAACATTTGTGTGGCCATTTAGAGATGAGAGTTTTGTAAACGTTTCTATCTTTTAAGAAAGTCCATCATGACTATGTGAAATCAATAAGATAAGTTTGATCATATTATTTTTTCCTCGCCACCAAAACCTTGGTCAGCTGTAATTTTGTTTCTTTTGGTATGGATGGGAAGCCTCCTTGCTCTTTTTATTTACCTAGTTGCATGGTTTGATTTTTACAAGTTAGGATTTGTTATTATTACCAATTTTTACCTTAGGGCGGCATGAAAGATTACGCCTTTGAAAATTTTTAAATTTTTGTACGTTTTTGAGTATATTACAAGTGGTATCAGAGCGACGATTCAGAAACTTGAGGCCTATGAGCCTACTTCTGCAAACTGACTAAATCTATTGTTACACATTTGAGCATTATTCAGGAAATAACAACATCATGAATGCCAAAAGAGAGGATAGTCAACATGGTCACCTCAATTCAATCCCCAGAGAATAGGAAATAGTAGTAGAACTAAATGACAGCAATGGGTCTGACAAAACTTTCGACTTGTTGAAAACAGTACAAAATCTGCAGGCTGAATTTCAAAATTTCAAAGATGATAATCTCAAAAAAAGAATGGAACAACATGAGGTTAATGAGGCCATATTACAGAAGTTAACCAAGAAGAAGAAGCATAAGAAAACTACCCATTCAACAACTAAGAAAGTACCTAAACATCACTGCAAAAAGAGAAGCTATAGCCCATATTTTAGGAAGTCTGAGGAATCCTTAGAACAATCGGATTCTTCCAGCTCCCTTGACGATGACTCTGAATATTCTTCTGATTCTTATGCCCTCTTCCCTCGCAAGAAAAAGTATAAGGAGGACAGTCTTCAAGGGGAATTCAAAAAGATTAAAGCACCTACCTTTGAAGGAGACCTCGATTCAAGAGAAAAATCCGAAGAATGGCTGCTAGGAATGAACAAGTATTTCCAAGTACATCACTATACCGACCATATGACAAGATGGTGGCAAGATTTAAAACACACCAAGGATATTAAAATATCAGAAATAGGTTGGAAGGATTTTAGAACACTTTTTCAAGAAAAATACATGTCAGAACGGTTTTTCGATAGAAATATTAAAGAATTTCACGAGCTACAACTAAACTCTCTCACTATGGATGCACTCATTAACAGATTCTTAGAACTGTTACACTACGTACCGTACATGAAAGATGAAAAGGTAAAAATCTAGTAGTTTCTAGGCTGCCTTCCAACGTACTATAGAAACAAAATCGAGTTCGATGCACCTAAAAGTTTAGAGATGGCGTTGCACAAGGCTCGACTTTGTTACGAGCATAATCAACACCGAACCGACCTTCTGAACAAAAAGAAGGATAAGATGAGACCAACCTTTGACATCCAAAAGAAAGGGTTTAGACCCCCACCGTATAGAAAGCAGAATAACAGTTTTTCGCCAAACAGATTTTTTCCCAAGATTGCGACTCAGCCCAACAACTTAGAGCAAACTGTTAACAAGCCCACTTTTGATAGAGGGTTTAGATAAGCCCCTATACCAGGAAAATGATGGGGGTGTCAGGGACCCCACTATTACAAGGATTGTCCAAACAATAACAATGTAAAGGTTCTCAACAACCTACAGCAAGAAGCAACTGTGGAGGATTTAGCAAGAACACCCCAGATATGCGCTTCCTTAGAAGGCAGACAGGCGGATTACCAATCCACCATGATTGAAATTGAAGGTAAGATTTCAAACATACCTGTATCTATTTTAATTGACCCAGGGGCTTTCCGAAGTTATATTTCTCCTAACATTGCCGAAACTTGTAAATTGAACAAAGAAAAACATATCAAACCCTGGCTAGTCCAGCTAGCCACCATTACAAAAAGAAAGATAACCGAGCTGGTTAAAAGCTGCCAGCTGAATATGAATGGCTTACACACTGAAACAGACTTAAATATTCTGCCTTTAGGGACCTATGATCTATTGATAGGTATGGATTGGTTAGAACAACATCAGGTTATGCTGGACTGTCTAAACAAAAGTTTTACATGCACAGACCAGCATGGAAACCTGAGTAAAGTACAAGGTATACCCAAGAAGGTTCAAATCTGATAGATCTCAACTCTACAGGTAAAGAAATGTGCACGGAAGGGTTGTAAATTGTATGTTGTTAACATTCATAACCTTGAAACGGAAAACGAGCTTTAGATTGAAGATTTCCCTGTGTTAGCAGAGTTTCGAGATGTTTTTCCAGATGAGATTCCCAGGTTGCCACCCAAGAGGGATCTGGATTTTTCAATAGAATTACTACCAGGATCTGTGCTTGTCTCAAAGGCACCATACCATATGAGTACTCCCGAGTTAGTAGAACTGAAACTTCAACTACAAGAGCTGATAGACAAGGGTTACATTCGTCCTAGTGTGTCCCCATGGGGAGCATCCATCCTCTTCGTCAAAAAGAAGGATGGAACTTTACAAATGTGCATCGATTATAGACAGCTGAATAAATTGACAATTAAAAATAGATACCCTCTTCCAAGGATAGACGACTTATTTGACCAAGTTGGGGGAGCAAGTGTGTTTTCCAAAATTGACTTGCGTTCCGGGTACCATTAGGTAAGAATCCAAGAAGAAGACATAAGCAAAACTACCTTTAGGACACGGTACGGACATTATGAATTCGTGGTGATGCCCTTCGGGCTAACAAACACACTTGAAAATTTCATGTGTATGATGAATAGTATCTTTAGTAAGTACTTAGATAAATTTGTACTAGTGTTCATAGACGACATACTTATTTACTCTAATAATGAAACAAAACATCAGGAGCACCTCAGGATTGTCTTACAAATCTTAAGGGAACACCAGCTCTATGCCAAGTTCAGCAAATGCGATTTCTATAGGAATCAAATTCAATACCTAGCACACATTATCTCCGAGAAAGGGATAGTTGTAGATCTAGAGAATATTAAAGCCATCCAAGAGTGGCCGACACCTACAAACGTCACGGACATTAGATCCCTTTTGGGGCTGGCTGGGTATTATCGAAAATTCATCGAAATTTTTTCTAGAATAGCCTGTCCCATGACTTCCCTACAGAGAAAGGAAAGCAAGTTTTTGTGGATAGCCAAATGTGAAGAGAGCTTTCAGAAGTTGAAACAGTTACTAACAACCGCACCCATATTAAGGATTGCAGACTCGGATGGAGATTTTGTGGTTTGCACTGATGCAAGTAAGGAAGGGATTGGAGGAGTCCTCCTTCAAAATGACTTCGTAATTTGTTACGAGTCACGGAAACTGAAGGAGCATGAAAAGAATTACCCAACCCATGACCTGGAACTAGCTACCATTATTCATGCACTAAAAATGTGGAGACATTATTTGATGGGAAAGAAATTTCTTTTAAAACCAGATAACATGAGTCTGAAGTATCTTTTTGATCAACCTGATTTAAATGCCAGACAAGCCAGATGGCTGGCTTTCTTAAGTGAGTACAACTTTGAGCTGAAACACATCAAGGGAAAAGAAAATAAAATTGTAGATGCACTAAGCCGCGGAGTTCACCTATTACACAACGTAACAATAAGTCAACCCAGTTCTGACCTATTTGATAAAATTAGAACAACATGCAGAAATGATAAATTTTACACTCAAATAGTACAGAAAATACAAGAAAACAAACTGTTTGTACAGCAAAAAGACTACAAAATTGACGACACAGGGTTGCTTTAGTCAAAAGACAGATTATACGTCCCCAATGGAGAAAATATCAGGTCTGATATATTAAACGAATTTCACTAGAAGCCTTATTTTGGGCACCCAGGATATCAGAAATTGATATCTACTGTTAAGAAATTTTATTTTTGGCCAAAGTTAAAATCTGATATCGCACTAATCATCGCCAAATGTCATGAATGCCAATTGGTGAACGCTGAACATCAGCATCCATCAGGGTTGCTGTAGCCTTTACCCATCCCGGAATGGAAATGGGAAGTAATCAACATGGACTTTACTACGGGTTTGCCAAAAAACAAGAAACAAAACGACTCAATTATGGTGGTAGTAGACAAGCTGTCTAAATCTACGCATTTTATTCCAGTTAAGTCCACTCATAAGGTTGTAAATATTGCAGATACATTTTTAAAGGAGATTTTTAGGCCGCATGGCATGCCTAAAGCCATCATCTCCTACAGGGACACAAAATTTACAAGTAATTTCTAGAGAGCCTTATTCTCGGGCTTAGAAACACAGCTACAATTTAGCATTGCCTACGATCTGCAAACAGATGGACAAACAGAGCGGGTCAACCAAATCCTTGAGGACATGCTCAGGATGTATGTCATGATCAACCCCAACAAATGGGAGCAGTACTTACACCTAGCAGAATTTTCATACAATAACGGTTTTCAAGCCTCGGCTAGAATGAGCCCATTTGAAATACTGTATGGCAAGAAATGCAGGACCCCGGTCACCTGGGACAGCCCAGTGGATCGATTTATGTTGGGACCAGACCTCTTGAAAGATATGGAATAGTTGGTTGTGAAGGTGCAACAGAATTTAAAAGAGGCATAGGATAGGCAGAAAAGTTATGCAGACAAAAAACGGCAGTACAAGGACTATCAAGTTTGCGAACATGTGTATTTAAAAGTCAAAGCAAAAAGGAGTTCTCTAAGTCTGGGAAAATGCGGCAAATTAGCTCCGCGTTTCTGTGGGCCATTCGAAATACTGGCTAAGAGAGGACCCATGGCCTATGAATTGGTTCTACCTGCACATATAAGAGTGCATAATGTTTTCCATGTATCCTTACTTAAGAAATATGTTTACGATTCTAAACGTGTGATTGATTGGTCTTTGTTACAGGTAGAACCCGAAGGGGAATTTGTGCCAGAAACACTTCACATACTGGATAGAAGAGAGGTATCGCTCAGAAAGCGAACCATCGTCTAGCTGAAGGTACAGTGGAAACATTTCAGACCTGAAGAGGCTACCTAGGAGAACGAGGCCGACATGAAAGAGGCCTGCCCCTCCTTGTTTCATGGTCTCGGTTCAAGTCCCTAACACCAGGATGGTGTTGCTTTAAGCAGGGAGGGATGTAACATCCTAAGAAAAGACTACTCTATTATTTTGAATATTATTTTATTTCCTTGTTTACGTTGTAATAAATTTGACGAATGCATGACACGTACATGAGCCAAGGGGGCTCGGAGAAAACTAATACTTGAGTGAGTGTTGAGCTAAGAAGTTCTAGAGCACTTTGACTCGAACTAAATAACCGATGTTGAGCTAGAGGCTCCAGAGCATCAAGTGAACTAATGATTATTTTTAAAATAATGACTTATTACTATTTTATTCTTTCAAACTGACTGGGGCAACCACTCAAAGAGAAGCTGAGCATGCAAGAATCTAGACAGGTCTTTAGTCCCCCAAGTAATGTCGTAACTATCCAATAGGAGAGTAAAAGTCTAAATTATTAAAGTTAAAGTTTTAAAATAAAATGTGAGGATTAAAATAAAAATATATTAATTAAAAATTAATAACTGAAAATGCTAGGTGTCAGTTAGAGAGCTGAGTGTTGTCAAACCCAAATTACTTAGCAGCCCTGCTCCAAAAAGTATTAATAGCAGAGAAGGTAACGTTGCATGGCACGTTTTTCCAAGTTCACTGAAAAGGGTCCAGTTGTGAGTCTGAGCGCTCAACATCAGAATACTGAAATCTGGTGTGTCCAATGAAGGACTATCCTGGGAGGACTATATATGGCATGGGAATGTCAGTTTGATGGACTCACACCTTATAGGCTGATAAACGAACCTTGTGGATGCTCTGTTGGAGAAAGAAGATAGAGAACTACCCTAGGACTGTCTAGGTTGTTGTTATGCTCAGCTTGGCTCGGGGGTGACCGGTGGAACAATCCAGGAATGGATTGTGGTCTAAGGTTGGGAGGAACGTGGAAGCTCCTCAGTTAGTTAGACTGTAGTAAATTACTAATAAGTATTTTAATTTGAAATTCTTCCGTTTTCCTTTATTAAGTGCATTTGTTCTTCTTTTAGATTTAGAAAATAATTGTGGACCTGTAGAATGCAGATCCATTGACCTACAGATCTATTATTGTAATCAATGACTGCAAACAAAGTCAGATCTGATCTTATGAACTAGTTATTTATTTAAATAAACATATATCTATTAGTAGTATTATGTAAGTTAGGTGATTGCCGATTGGATCTACTGATCTATTGAATTTCTGAGTTCTTTGTTAGTAAAATGAAAGATCCATGGATTTAACTCTGTTTTCAGTTAGAAAAGGAATGTTGTACTAACCCTAGTATTAATGCAGGTCATATCCAGGTATGCCGATACTCTCCTTACAGCTAAAAACTTATGAATATCGACCTGTTTAGCATTACCACAACAAAAACGTTTATTTGCATTATTATTCTATTAGTTCCTAGTTGGAATCTCACAACCCATTTGTATTTTTCCTTTTTATATTTTACAAATTTTATATATCTCCTTTCGCTTACAAATGGCAGATGATAAGTTAAAATTTCTATTAGCTTTACGTTTTAATTCATTGCAGGAACAATGTATTATGTATAAATTATTTACAAAAAAGAAAAGAAAATGACTCTTTCCTTTGAAAAACCTACAGAGTAGAAATTGCCCTATTTTCTCCATTAAAGTAGTCTTAGGGTAATGAATCCATCACTTTTCTAAAACAATAAACGAATACTGTAGGATTTTTAATTTAAACGTTCCCTGTACAGGTAAAAATCAACTCAACCAATGATTTGTAGTTCATATCATTATTACAACGATGATTCAACCATCTACGGTAAACACACTAAGGGTATTTCATAGATTCTTTCCATAAAACATATACAGAGATGAACTACTTGAAAAATTTGGAGATATTGGTACATTAAACAACACATACATGAAATTTTTAAACCTACTTTCAGAAATCGATTTTTCCCCTTATCAACCAAGTTTCTTTTCTTTATGGGACAGAAGCTATATGCTTCTTCCAATAACTGGGTACGGGAATCCGCAAATAGAGACCTCATAGATTTTAATTTAGGGCCACACTTCTTCTATCCCTATTCAAGGGTCATCAACTAATCAAAACAAGATTTAAATTTATTAAAACAGTTCCTATATAATCTAAGGAAGGAAGAAACGATTTCTGAATGCAATACCAAACAACTAACAAAATACATCAAGCAGAAGCTAGGAACAAGCTTACACACACTAACAAAAGAAATCGTATTCCTTCTTCATCAACAGAGAACCCAAATAAACGAGTTTTAAAAGTATTTCCTCAATCGTTCCGTGCACAAGTATTAACAGTCCTCATTCCTTCTATAAGTATTATGACATCAAAAGTCTCCTTACATTTAAGGCTAACCCAACTATTGTAGAGGAGTTCAAAAGGAATTGATAACATCGAATAAAATTTCAGAAGCTTAAATTCTTTTGGCACATTGCCATTACAGAGAACAAGAAAGCGCTGGCAAAGGAGCTGCCTAGCTTAGACCATGTTTTTTACAGTCTACTCCCTCCAAAAATGCCAACACATTTAAAATATTTCAGCAAGGGCATGTTTCCCCAGGACCCAGGTCTTACCAGGAATCGAGGTGAGAACTCACGGTTCACTAGTCATCATCTCCAGCATGCTCAGGCTACAGGAACAAAGTGAAAGCTGCTACAAATGTCAACATGAAAACTATATTCAGTAAATGGTACAAAAACAAAACCGAAAACAAGAATTATTAAATAGAGAATGCAGAAAGAGATATTCTTACCCTTTATAAATATTCTAGGAAGTAACTCTGTAACTGGTGTAACCTTTGAAATGGTAGCATGGCCAGAGTGTTCATGCCTTTGAACGAAACCCCCAACTGGGCTCTCCCACATCCATTTTCGTGAACAATACAGAGCAATTGCTAAACAAGAACGACTTTGATGGTCCCTCTTCCCAAGCTCTGACATGGATTCCATTAAGATACGATTCACATGGCAGCCTTGAATGCTCCCTCTGCCACTGTCATTTCATATTAAAGTTTTGACAGACAGGGTCTCGATCATTAACCAGCTTTCACATCAGAGCCTTGTGACTAAGCCTTAGGTTATGGATACCTTAGAGAACATTTGTAAAACCATGGTATTATTGCTAGGGTCGATCACCCTTGTAAGATGGAAACCACAATCATTTGTAAGTTGCACTTTAGGGTGTCCTTGTTTTAGTATAAGGTACCTGCACACGAGTTGGGACCATAAACAAGTGTTAGCTTCTACGAAGCTAAGTAAGACTAGGGACTCATAAGGAACCCTTCTAAAACATTTGTGTGGCCATTTAGAGATGAGAGTTCTGTAAACGTTTCTATCTTTTAAGAAAGTCCATCATGACTATGTGAAATCAATAAGATAAGTTTGATCATATTATTTTTTCCTCACCAGCAAAACCTTGGTCAGCTATAATTTTGTTTCTTTTGGTATGGATGGGAAGCTTCCTTGCTCTTTTTATTTACCCAGTTGCATGGTTTGATTTTTACAAGTTAGGATTTGTTATTGTTACCAATTTTTACCTTAGGGCGGCATGAAAGATTACGCCTTTGAAAATTTTTAAATTTTTCTACGTTTTTGAGTATATTACAAATATAGTCCATAACTTGGAAAAACATCCTTATTAAACTTCTTTTTATAGAGGAATGGGAGAACATCATAGTACAATCTTAATTTCAATGTGTTTTTTAATGAATTTCCTCTAGAAAGGGCATATTATATTTATCTCGTCTTTTAACTCAAGTCCTTTGGAATAAAATGTCACAATTTCAATTACACCATTGATGCAACATGTTAACCTTGAAAATTTTGGCATGTTGCATTACATGTGGCCTAACATTAACCTGTAGAAAGGATATAGGTTCCACCTTTTGTTGCTTTCCTAACTTTACCACTTAATGTACTTTAGATGCATAATGCTGACACATGTTACTTTTGAGTTGTTTGCACGTTGTTTGTGTCACTATTAGTAGGTTTTTTTATTCCACCCTTCAACCCTTGATTTTTCAGAGTACATGATCAACGAAAAACATGGGTAAATGAGTCGATTGTTATCTTTTAATTGGAAATTAAACTCCTTAATAAAAACATATTTCTTAATTGAAAATTAAAATACACAATTTCAATTACACCATTGATGCAACATGTTAACCTTGCAAAATTTTATATCTTGCATTACCTGTGACCTGACTTTAACCTTCAGAAAGGATTCTAGGTTCCATGCTTTGTTTGTTTCTTAAGATTATCACTTAATGTACTTCAGATGAATAATGATGGCACATGTTACTCTTGAGTTGTCTATGTCACTCCCAGTATTTTGTTTTTCCACCCTTGATTTTCAAAGCACATGATCAATGAAAACATGGGTAAATGAGTCTATTGTTATCTTCCAATTGGAAATTAAAGCATATGTTTTAATTGAAAATTAAATTCTTTAATAAAAACATTCTTACTAAAGGGTATTTTTTTTAATAAAATTTCATTGTTGAAGGGTTATTTTTTCACTAAAACGTTGTGTGACGGGCAAGATAAAAGTTCAAAACGTAAAAAAAAATTACTTAGAAGAGCATAGTTGAAATGAAATTCCAACCCTAGTTGCACCTACATTCGGAGAGCATTGCGCCAAGCAAGACAAAATGCTAACGAAAGCATTTTGTCCATCTGATAATTAAATGCATGTACTAGAAATGGAATCCAAGCTACATACTTTATTAACCATCTTATACACTCGTGAGGATTATGTCTAAGCTAGGGTGGATATAGAGATCAAAATCGAACCTTTTCCACCTATTACAATGGGTTCAAATTCATTATAGAAGGGTAATTTAAAAAAACCATTTCAATATTTTTTTTATGATTACTTATAATCAAATATTACAAATATTGAAAAGAACAATTACACTTTCAACAACCCATTAGTGTATGAACTCCCAACTCTTAGTTTTTCAATGACCACTGCACCTTCTTTATTATACGAAGATAGTTGTGAATAATGAGAAAGGTTCAAGGTTCACTGCATGTTACTTGCATTAATTCCCAACTCTTAGTTTTTCAATCGCCATTGTACCTTCCTTATTTTATGAAGATAGTTGTGAATGATGAGAAATGAGGTTCAAGATTCATTACATGTTACTTGCATTAGCAATCTAAACACTAAAATAATATATATATTCATGGTTGGATTTCATCTATTATCTAATATAGTGTACCCTTCCACCACATTATAGCTCATCCCTAAATAACCCTAGAGCATATTGGCATATACGCCATTTTAAGTGTTACTTTAAGAATCTAAACTTCATCTAGAAGATCAGACACTTGTCTTTTTGAATTCGAGCATATTGGCATATACGCCAATTTAAGTGTTACTTTAAGAAACTAGACTTCATCTAGAAGATTGGACACTTGTCTTTTTGAATTCCAAGTTGAATTCAAATCTCTCTCTCATCATAATTCCATCAAGAAAATTGTAATTAAAGGGTTATACATGCAAATTGTAATGGAATTGGAAATTTGTTTGGAAGATTAACTACAAATGTCTGAGTCAATGATAATTTTGAAAATAAAAGTGATCCCAACGAAATGAGACCATAAATCTTCTCCATGCTTACATATGTCATTCCCTTTAAGGTATTGACTTGTTGATTCATAGTTATTTTGTTGCATTGACAATGCTTTGCAACTATGTATTCAAAGTTGTGACATGGCTACAGTGTTGATATCTAATATTCTATTATTATTTGAGCACATTGGATGGCCTATCAACCACTTAGTATGTAGCTTTGACATCTTCATCATTGCAATAGTTATTCAATAGAACAAAAACAAAACACATAATTCATAAATGAATGTAAATCTCTCAAGTTCGGTATTTAAACACCTCTATCAAGCTAAATGAAATGTTCTATATTTTTACATGTTCTTGATTAAGTTCACATACATCCCAAAATCTAAAATTGGGATTATGGTAGTGACAATTGTGACTCTATTCATTCAAAATTCTACCTCATTAAATCGTCATTCCTTTGTTTGTCAAAATGATCATTTTCCATTTTCCAATTTTATGCATCATTATCTATCAATCTATTTCATTTTCTACTTATTATTTCGAGGAACATTGAGATTAGCATGATGATATTTTGCATATTATAAAATATTTGAGAAAACCACATAACTCTCTTTCCATCTTCCTCATCTCAATCACAAGATCAATGAGACACATTCTTTGTAATGTTAATGCTTGGAGAAACAATTTTCATTCTTGGGTGATATTCTTAAGAAATTTATGGAGAAGATAACACAATTCTTGTTATCATTATTTCTATGCATGAAGGATTATTCTCTATCATCTACCCCGGTACACATTTTGGATGGTTTGAGAAATAAAGAAGACAGTGAATATCATCAATAAAAATATCATACTTGGTGTCTTTGATAAGTAATTTCGTTTAGATTTGTTTTTATATGGATCTTAGGAAGCTCAAAATTATAGACATGTTAGTCTAAAAAATAAATAATGGATGCAATCATGATAGATTTTCATGTTCCTAGAATCCTTCAAAGCAAGTAGCCTATCTTCATGGCTCTTATAGTGTTTCTATAGAACTATCACCCTTCAAAAAATATTTGAAAACTAAGGTATCTTCACACATCCAAACAAGAATGGCCTCAAGGTCTTCTACAATAAATAATCTTTTCTAATAAGACCTACGACACATCAAGTTTTGAACCCAAGATTTAGTCATCATGCACCAATACTCTCGAGCTACATTTTGAGTGCCAAAGAGGTTCGAATTGGCATCTACCAAGTACTAGGCCATTCAGTAGCCTCCATCTTTGTAAAAGGAATCCACTTCATGAAGAAGAGCATTCACATTTTGAACTAGCTCTTTGAAGACCTCCAAATTAAAAGGAAGCCATGGGCATGCATTCCATTAGAAAAATATAGAGCAAGTTTATGTTGCAATAAGATTCTTGGAAGACATCCCTTCCATCCACATTCTTACTAGTCATTAGTATCTCAAGTTCCCTTGACTTATTCGTCAAGAAGTAAGTGTTTTGCTTCAACATTCCAAATTAGTTAGTGAGCAATTAGAGATAATTGAAAGGACCCTTCCAAAGGATGTGTTGGAATCTTAGAAGCTACATTCCTCAAGGTGATACTATAGTATTCAAATATTTTCCATGTGAAAATAAATATTTTGTTGAAGATCATATCTTTATTGTATTTATCATGCAATTTTTGCAAGTCTACTCATAAAAATAACTCTTGTATGTATTTTTATTTATTTCATAACTTCACCATATTTGTATTGGTCATACTAACCCACTCATGTATTGTTTCCTTAGTTGCAACCTACGAGGAAAGGATATTTAGCGCATGATTGAGCCATTTTTCCACACAACAGTATTGGAAAATCCACTTTATGTTTTTATTTATTTGATTAGCTTTAGGTTATCTACTTTATCATTTCTAACATGGGGCTTGTTGTACGATCACACTCTTGCTACCATTGAATTATGTAAGCTAAAGGGTAATTCCTACCCATTTTTCAGTCCATACAGTTCTCGATGTTTATTTCACATTGTTAATCCTTTAGCAGTTGCATTGCCACTAGGGTCCTCTTTTTATCCAGTCACATTTATTTATTATGTTCCCTTTGTAACTCCAACCCCACACTTCCATTGGGGATTCATTTGTGATTGTCTGGACTACTTTTCCATGTGGAACAGTCAACTCTCAAGTCGCATGGTAGCATGATTGAGAGAACTAAGACCCATGAAATTATAATACAATTAGGTGTAATTAGATTTAGATTACTTTATTCATAATTGCAGTCCACATGGATTATCATAAATGTTAAGGAATTAAACAAAGAAAATTTAGGATAATAAATCCTAAATTGATTTTTATTCAACAAAACTCCTTTATTTGTACATCTGGGAAAGGACCTTTAGACTTCATCTTTGAAGAGGTCCATTGCATTTCTAGAAGACTTTTCATCTTCTCTTTAAAAGAACTAAAATATTATTTTCATTATTTCTACAGAACCATAATCTTTGCAGATCAGGTTTACAACATTCCCCCACTTAATCCAAAGGGGTGTTCATGAGTCCAAGCATCTTTCTAAACTTTTCAAGCTTTTCTCTTCCAAGTGCTTTGGTGAATATGTTAGCAATTTTCCCATTAGTGTAACAATGTCTCAAATGAATTGTCTTATCCTCTACAAATGTTGAATCAGATGGTCCTTTGTGTTGATGTGCTTGGTTCAAACATGGAATCTGGGATTTTTGGCCAACTTGACTGCATAAATATTTTCAATCAATAGGGGAATGGATTTCTCTTATTTCTCATGCAAATATTCAAGTATTTTCCTAAGCCACAAAATATCCTTTGTTGCTTCTACAACAACCACATATTATCCCTCTGTTGTGGAATCTATTGGAACTAACTATTTGTGTGATCTCCAGGAAACAATTTTTGATCTAAGACTCATAAGGTAGCCCGAAGTAGACACTCCCATTTCTTTGTTTCCATCAAAGTCTAAATTATAATACCCAATAATTTTTAAGTCATCCACCTTAGAATATTTGAATCCAAAGTATTGAGTCCCATTCAAAGATATTAGAACTATTTTGGAAGCAGACCAATGTCTTTCACAATATTTTTACATGAACCTGGAAAGGATCCCAACAAAAAATGAAATATCTCATCTAGTAGTGATAAGGTAGATAATGATTTCCACAAGATTTTTGTGCTTGGTTGCATCCTTAAATTCATTTCATTCTCTTGATGTGAGCTTCAAGTTTTGTTCCGTTGGAGTGGAGAGAGGATTGCATTCCACCATGCAAAACATGTTCAAGAATTCTCCAAAGAATTTATTTTGGGAGATGAATATGTACTTAGGATTTTGAGTTATTTCAATGCCCATGTAGTAGTGAATCTATTCCAAATCTGTCATCTCAAAGTCATTCTTTAACTCTTTCTTTATGGGTGCAAGACACCTTTCATTGTTCATTGTCATCAAAAGATAATCTACATACACCACAAGATATACAATATATCTTCCAACTTTCTTTACAAATGGTGTTGCATCATCAATATTATAATGTTTGACATTTAGCTTAGGAAGGTGCTCATTTAGATTTTCATTCCATGCATGAGGTGTTTCTTTTAGGCCATACAATGATTGATGAGTTTACATACCTTTTGTTCTTTCCCTTTCACAACAGAGCCTTATGGATGGGATGTGAAGACATTCTCTTCTTGGTCTCCATTCAAGAAAGCAGTATTCACATCCATTTAATGAGCTTTCCACCCATTATGTGCAACTAAAGAAAATAAGGTGCAGATGGTATCCCTTTTTGTTGTGGGGGAGAAAGTCTCTTCATATTCATTTCCTTCCTTCTATGCATAGGCTTTTTCAACAAGCCTCACCTTGTGCTTTTCAAGTGAGCCATATGATCTATACTTGTTCTTGTTGACCGACTTGCCCAATTGGTTTGGTTCTAGTGTCCACCAACTTCTAGGTCATATTCTTAATCAAAGGATCATACTCATTTTGCATGGATTCTTTACACTCATCATGTGAGCACTAGATTCTACATCCATATCTTCTACAACACCTAAATTTGAATTATTTGAATCTCATCCACTGTCTTTTCTAGTGGAACTTCTTGTTCTCGTCTTTTCAACTTCATTAGGATGAACACTTTCAAGTATATTTGTGACCCATTCCAGAACTTTCCATGAAGGTCCAAGTTGCTCAACTAGTGGTTCTTCATTCTCTTCAAGATTTAGTCTTCCATTCCTTTCAATCACATCATCCTTGAACCTCTTATTCTAGTGAAGTGTTAGTAAATTCTTTATAAGGGGGAGATGGTGTTGCAAATGGAGATTTCAGATATTGATCCAAGATATGAATCCCCCCTTCAAGATGTGGAATCTCATTATCAACTTTATAAAAGGTATTTACATGGGAAATTTTTTCTATACGATCAAGATTCCTCTCAATAGACTCATCATTTTTATTAATTTCAAGAGAAATGACATCTCTACAAATAATGAATTTTTTATTTACCTCATTGTAAAGACGATATGCCTTAGTGGTGTTTTATTACCCCAAGAAGATGCACTTTCAACTTTAGCACCGAGCTTGTTTCACTGTTCCTTTGGAATTAAGGCATAAAATATGGAACCAAATACCTTGAGATGCTTCACTGAAGAGATGTGTCCATAACACATTTGTATGGATTCTTTTTTGCAAGAGCATGAGTGGTACTTTTGTTTCTCAAATAAACTGTACACAAAACTACATCAGCCCAAAATAGAACTTTGCATGCTTAAAAAGCATCATGGAGTGAACCATATGCAAAAGCGTCATGTTCATTCTTTATGTCACACCATTATATTGAGGATTGTATGGAACAATTTTTTGATTCCTAATCCCATGTTTTCTAAGATAGGATTCAAATTTATTTGATGTGTATTATCCTCCATTATTAGTACGAAGGGAATCAATTTGCAATTATGCTTCATTTCTAATCCATACATGAAAGTTTTTAAATGTTTCAAAGGCTTGAGATATGTCTTTCATAAAATCCGCCCAACACATCTTGGTGCAATCATCAATAAAAGTCATAATATATTTGTTACCATTGGTATAAATAACAAGCATAGGGCCATTCCCATTAGGGTGTAGACTAGTTGGAAATCCCGTGTGAACCTTGCCAAAAGAGGTTACTAGTTCAAACCCTGGATAACCCATGCTCCATTGTGGCGGGATGGGTGGTTGAACCTATGGGTATATTGGTAGCGGATGGGATTGGACCCTTGGACCCGATGTCACACAAGTACTATCCCCATCTAAGTTGTTGATTGCCCTAGTTACAAGAAAAAAAAGCATAGGGACACACAAGTTAGAGTGAATTAGGTCTAGTTTTCTACATGCTTTGAAATTAGAATCATGGAAAGTTTTCTTACTATGTTTTCCAAGAATACAGGAAGCACACTATGTCAACTTCTTTAAAATGGTGGAAAAACCAAAAACACCATTCTTCTTCAATAATGAAAGACTATCATAGCTTATGTGCCCATATATAGCATGCCATAAAAGACTAGATGACAATGTACCTTCTTCATGCTGAGAGAGGTAGGAAAAATTCAGAGCTCTTACAAATGTCCCCTTTAGATTTAGAAGTTTCTCATCTTCATACCCTATCATGATGACTTGGTTTTCATATGATATCCTTATCTCAACATTCGAATTGAACATGTTGATGGAATGGCCTTGCTGTCAAATATGCACAAGGGAATCCAAGTTCCTCTACAAATGTGGAAAATAGAGAATCTTATGAAATAGAAATTCATGGAATCCAAACACTTTAAGTGTGATGGTGCCAATTCCTTTTGGTTTAAGGATAGACTTTTTTACAACATACACTACAACGTCTACATTGTCATTTAATTCTTCAAAACAATTCTTTTTGGATGTCATGTGGTAGGTTGCACCTGTCTCAAGCAACCATGTATATCTCCAAGATGCAAATTAGGTGTTGAATAAAACCTCATTTATGCCAATATTACAATGTGAAAAAACCAAATGAGCAGATTTAAAGGTTTACCAACATCAACAACTTTCTTTTCTGCTTCTTTTTGCTTCTTTTCTTTAATATTCTCCCATGGAATTCTTCATGTTTTTTCCTAATTTCCATCTCCTTCGCAATGGACGTAGTTAATACCAAGTTTCTCACTTCTCCCCTACCTCTGATAGTCCTTCTTCTTCCTCTTATCTTAGAATGCATGTTTTGCAAGCTAGTAGTTTTAGTAATAGTCTACAAGACAATAATTTATGCAATAGTGGACTCAAGCCAACCACGAGATAGTAAAAAAAAATGATAGTCTTGCAGGTCTATAGTCTCTTCCAAGGTATTTTACAAAATAATGTGTTGTAGAAAGAAACAATACAATAGTTATACAAACTCTACAATACAATCTTCTGCACTAATACAATCTTTGCAATAGGCTTTGCAATACATGCAATCTTCTGTAATAATACAATTTGTTGACGCTTACAAAATTGGTTCAAACACTTTTGTTGAGCATGCAAACCCAAAAACCTCCATATTACATATCCTACAATCTTGAAAAAATTTTACGATGACCATAATTTCAACCAATTCGGCATCCTTTCATTACATGACTAGTATGTCATACTCGTATCGTTGTCAAGATATGTGCAAAATAACAATTACAACACGAATATGATAAATCACAAACTTTCAAAAAGAGTCGAAAACTGCAAAATACAAAATACCATTTTTCTTGGTCACTAGGCTTGTTCCATCAAGGCCTCGCAGAATGCCCCTAGCTTCTCTCACATAGTCTTCATATAATTATCTATACATCTCCCTTTAGTTGTTCAAATGCACAAATAGGCTAGTTGAACAGGCCATGAAAGTGATGGGTCTGATCATTGTAGAAGTGATGGGTGTGATGGATTAGGATTTTAAGATACTCCACATGACTGGTAAACCTCCACATGCTGGTGTATTTAGCTCCTCCATGTGCAAGAATACCACTTTCTTCTTCATATTCACTAAGAGTGCTTTTTTTACAAGCTAGTTGTTGTTGTAACAGTCTACATGAGTTTATAATTTCTATAATAGTGTACTCAATCTAAAAAAGAGATAGTACAAACAAAATTGTTAGTCTTATAGGTCTATAGTCTCTGCCAATATCTTTTACAAAAAAATGTGCTGCAGAAAGAAATAATACAATAGTTATACAAAATATGCAATATAGCCTTTAGTGTTAATACAATCTTTGCAACAGTATTTGTAATACATGCAATCTTCTATAATAATACAGTTTGTTGACTCTTACAAAATTGTTTTTAACGCTTTTTCAAAGCATGCAAACCCAAAAACCTCCATATTGCATATCATGTAATATCTAAGATTATTGATGATGACTATAGTTTCAACCAAAATTACATCCTTTGACTATGCAACCAATATTCCATACTCATATCGCTATCAAGATATGTGCAAAGTAACAATTACAACACAAATATGATAAATCACAACCTTTCAAAAATAGTTGAAAACTGCAAAATACAAAATATTGTTTGTTGTGGACACTAGGCATCTTCCTTTAAGGCCTCTCTAAAATCTCTCCATCTACTCTCACATATTATTCACATAATTATTGTTGATGTATATGTAACTTCGGAATGTATTTCATATATGTATGTTGTATGTACTCCTATAGAGATGGTATTATTCCTCTATACGGAAGTGTCGTCATTTATACTGTAAATGTCGTAACTTATACTCGATGGGTTATTAGACCACCTTGTTGGGGTTGGCCCTGTATAAGTCATGTGGGTCAAAGGGTTATTAGACCACCCTATTGGGGGTCGTCCATGTGGGTCGAAGGGTTATTAGACCACCCTATTGGGGGTCGACCCAGTTAGCATTATGTTATGTGGTTAAGTACGAGCCTACATGATTTATGTAAAAGGCAAGTCAAGTCAAGTATAAATAGAGTGCGGGAGGCACTCTATTTTATCACTCACTTCTCACTCATCCACTCAAGGAGGAGTGGCACAGTTATGGAGGAGGAGGATCTGCTGCTAAGATATGTCTATCTCTTATGGTTGGGTTGTATCATTGCTCTATCTATCTCTGAGGAAGTTATTGGGGTTTTTCACCTTTATGGTTTTCCCCAAGTAAATCTTTGTGTCTCTTGTGTGCTTGCATTATTGTCTCCATGATTGATATACTGTGGATATGTTGTACATGTTGTTCTCTCAGTTAAGATCCTAGATCAGATTGAAGTAAATTCTGAAAATTTAACATGGTATCAGAGCTATCCTGAAAGAAGGCATGATATGGCATGTATGACACTTGTTGCACTTATGATGCTAGAGCTTGATATAGCAAAAACAAGTCATCGTAGCACTTTCTCTATAAATCCATTTTGGCGAAGTTTTCGGATCTGAAACCTTTACAGGTCGAAGATTGAATCCCCAAGTACCTTGTGTCCAAAGGAAAACCTCTAATTCATTGTACTTTGTGATTTATCATCTGTACAATATAGTGTTTCTGCCTCTTCTAGATCTGAGTCAAAATCAGATGACCTTGGGAAAAAGGTCATAACTTGGGCTAGGAAGATCCAAATGCAATTTCGTAAAAAATGACAGGCATTACATAGACTGTACTATCTCAGGAAAAATTTTCAGAGGTCGAATATGAACCAGTGACACGTGGCACGCCGTACAAGTTCGTTCTCCTGTATTATCCCATAAATAGGTCACGTTGCGACACTTCGCATAACTCTCTCTCAGAGAATCCAATTGAGGTCAGACCTATAGGGATGGAAAGATGATAGGTCAGGATATCTCAAGAAAATTGTTCATAGGATGAAGTTGAAACAGTGACACGTGGCACACCGTACAAGTTCGTTCTCCTGTATTATCCCATAAACAGGTCACGTTGCGACACTTGGCATAACTCTCTCTCAGAGAATCCAATTGAGGTCAGACCTATTAGGATGGAAAGATAACAGGTCTGTCTATCTCAAGAAACTTTTTCAGACCCTGTGGATTGAAAAGTTTAGAGTTACACCAGAAACAATCAGGTACATATTTCTGTCAAAACAAAATTATTTTTTAGTACCTTGATGGCTTCCGAAATTTAGGGCTTTGGAGAAAGTTGGAATTTTTGTAATCGGAGATCAAAGCTGAATGCTACTCATCAAAATAAAAATTTAGAGACCAAGATCAGAATTTTTGGTTGGGAATAAGGCCGGGCTTGATCAGACCCTAGTTCGGGACTTAGATCAGAAAAGTGGAAAATTAGGGCTTCTGTAAAAATGGGAATTTTTGAAATCTGTGACCACGGCCGGAAGCTCCTCAGAAAAATAGAAGCTTAGAGCTTTGGATCAAACCTTTTGATTGGGCAGAAGAGTGGGCTTCATCAACCCCTAGTTCAGGGTCACATCCAGTGAATCCGTAAGTTTCAAAGGCAAAATTGAGGAGTGAAACTTTGTAGTTTTCAAATTCTGAATATACCAGCTTGATCAGCTCATCAAGGTGCATATTTCTATCCTTTCGGAAGTTTGAAATTCAAAGTTTGAATTTTTGGTGTCTCTCTGACAAACCCATATCCAGCTTCAGGTCCAGTTCTTGCAAATTAAGTGGATTGGGTTAATCCTAGAAGAAGATGGATTGGTCACCTGCATAAGTGAAGAAGTTCCTGTTTCAGAGGGAGATGAGGCTAAGGCCTTACATAAGAATATTACAAGCGATCTCGACAGGTATGACTCATCGAGGTATGTTTCGGCATTTGTTCATGATTAAGTTTATGGTATGTTTGTCTTCATGTTATTACAGTTAGTACAATCTTGGTTTTAGATTTGTCGTATCACCTTAACAAAATTGTGAATGCATGATAGAAGATATTCATTGGTTAGGGTGTTGACACTTATGATTGTACTAATGCATTATGGTGTTGTATGAGGTTTATGTTGTCTTCTAACATAAAAGGTACACCAAGAAAGACAAATCATGTTCTACTTCAAGAACGTATGATCATGGTGACATGAAGACAAGGATTCATCCATTGTCATGGATCACATAGAAGATCTACTTTCGAGGTATGTATAACATGTTTCTACAATGGTTAACTTATGAGACATCCAGGTTACTAGCACAAGTCATTGAAGAGAACCAGAAGACATTATGCGGGTATGTTAGACATATCTAGCTAGCATGCTAATCCAGGTATGTTTTTCCTATATCAAGCTAGAATCCTACCTTGTGTTAGGATCTTATACTTTTGTGTTGTTGATAATGATTATTCGTGAAGTCATAGGTTTGAATAGTCATGGTTGTATGCATATTATGTTTCTTACCATAATTGATGATATGACTAACCAGAAGAATCATGAAGGTATAGGTTTGAATAATCACAGGTTTTATGCATATTATATCTCTTATCTTAATTGATGATTCAACTAACCAGAAGAGTCCTATGATCAAATAAGAAAATGTATGAGTAAAAGAAGACTTCCCTGAAACCTTGAATACTAATGTTTATTATCTGTGAATGATCATGAATATACATGTTTAAGATTATTGTGTTTTGATAGTATTAAGATTATACTAATAAATGTGTGATTATGTATGAGACCTCAAGGATAACACAATGATGATACTAATAAGCATGCATAGTGATTAAGGATGGATGTAAGTTCAAGGACAGGTAATCCAGGAAGCAAAGATCAAGAGGGAGCACACTCCAGTTGTTCCTGCAAGAAAGCAAAGGAGCACACTTCAGTAGTTTCTGCAGGGATGCAGATGTTCAGAGGGAGTTGACCACTTCTCACAATCCACATCAGAATGGAGTTGCAAAGATTCAGAGGGAGTCCACCCAGCAAACACACAAAGATAAGTATTTGAATTGTCATTACTTGCATATTTTATTGTTTAAATAATACTGTTCAATAATGTATATAATGATGTTCCTAGAATTAGGTTGTGTATTATGCATATTAGAATAGTTGCATTGATGAACAGTATACTACTAATATGCATGGGTAAGTGGCCTATGGCACTGTACAACATTCCATTGCTACTTATCTAGAATGAAACCTCTTTGCTGACATGTTGGGAGTTGTG
This sequence comes from Larix kaempferi, assembly GCA_027924585.1. Taxonomy (NCBI): domain Eukaryota; kingdom Viridiplantae; phylum Streptophyta; class Pinopsida; order Pinales; family Pinaceae; genus Larix; species Larix kaempferi. The sequence goes on from BSBM01000014.1 coordinate 3,132,240, forward strand.
CACACTCTTAACAATGTTCTGGTAGAGATGTGAAGGCATCTAGAAAGTTACAAAATATGGATAAATGTTGTATTGAAGCATTGGCTAAGATAATTGCATGACTGTATGACATATTTATTTATGTGTAAGAATTTGTTCTGAAAACTATGAGATGTTTTCTAATCATGCAATTTAATTTGTTGTGTAGGAAAGATCGTATGCCATCTCCTACAAAAGAAGAACTACAACATTTGTTCAGCAACAAAATTATCTATTGAAGATATTGAAGTTCCCAGGATATGGGAAGAATACCATGATCCGTCGATCATGAAGAATGATGTTTGGGATGTAGTCCCAAGACCTGAAGGGAAGTTTGTTATGACTTCCATATGGATCTATCAAGATCAAGCATGCTGCAGACGGCAGCATAGAGAGATATAAAAGTGATGAAATAGAAGATGCACCAGATGGATTTCAAGACAGCATGGTGTAGTCATATATGTGTGCAGAACTTGGTATGGTAGGATAGACAGCTTTCTATCCAGTTTGGGCTTTACCAAGAATAAAGCGGATTCCAACCTTTTCTACAAGGTTGAGGAAGGAAATCCAATGATACTACTTTTGTATGCGGATAACCTGTTTGTTACAGGTGAAGATAGATTGATTGCCGACACGCAGCGGGAGCTTGCTGCCAAGTTTGAGTTGAGGAACTTGGGGATGATGCACAATTTTTTTTTGGCATGGAGGTGTGGCAGAGTGCAGATGGAATCTTCCTTGGACAAGGGAAGTATGCAGTAAGAGATCCTGAAGAGGTTTGGGATGATGGATTGCAAGGCCATGGCCACACTTATGACATCGAATCTGAAGCTTCTTTGTGATGCTTCATCTGAGCCGGTTGATGTCTCTATGCATCGTCAGATGATTGGGTCCTTGATGTACCTGATGAACACGAGACCGGATATTTGCTTTGTGGTGAACACATTGAGCCAGTTCCTGATGGATCCGAGGAGTGTTCACCTGGTTGCTGTAAAGCATGTTCTGAGGTACCTGAAGGGTACAGTGGATTATGGGCTCAAGTATGAAGTAAATCAAAATTTTAACCTACAGGGTTATGTTGATTCAGATTGGGTAGGCAGTGCTGTAGATAGGAAGAGCACATATGGGTGTTGCTTCAGTATGGCATCAGGTGTGATCTCTTGGTTCAGCAGGAAGAAGACTTGTGTAGCACTGAGTACAACTGAGGCAGAGTATGTTGTAGCCTGTTCAGCTAGTTGTGAGGCAGTATGGCTACGGAAGCTACTGTCTGAGTTATTTGATCTCCTGTTGGATGCTACTGGTATCTTTTGTGATAACCATAGTTGTGTGAAGCTGTCCGAGAATCCAGTGTTTCATGACAGGTCAAAACACATAGAGATCAAATATCACTATATCAGCGATATGGTGTAGAGAGGAACTGTGAAGCTCCTGTATGTTACGACTGACAAGTAGATTGCAGATGTTCTGATGAAGCCACTAGCCAGGGTGAAGTTCGAGTACTTCAGAGAGAGGCTTAGAGTTCTTCAGATCGAGGACACTTTGAGGAAGAAGTGATGGACACATTTGTTGAAGCCATTCCAAGCATGTTGGAAGGAGGATCCTTCACATGGCTGTGGATGTAAGCGCTGGATGATGTTCTGGTTTCTGCTTGGATATGATGAATTGGATCATTTTTATATGTATGTATGCATCATGTTGGATGCTGGATATGATCAGATGGATCATTTTTATGTATGTATGTATGCATCATGTTGGATGCTGGATATGATCAGTTGGATCATTTATATGTATGTATATGCATCATGTTGGATGCTTGGACCATGTATCTGTATTTGTATCAGGTGGATACATTGTATGATCAGGTGGATCTTGTATGATGATATGTATCAGGTAGATGCATTGTATGATCAGGATGATCATGGATGACGAGCTTCAGGATGTTGCTCCAGATGACATGCAGCAGGATGTTGCAGTGATGTTGATCAGGATGATCATGTGTACATCAAGATGATGTATGGTGAGTATCAGGTTGATACTCTATGGCCGTGGATCAGGTTGTGCAGATGAGCATGTAATTCGTTGCCCTGGGAGATTTGCAGATAGTCTTTCGAGGTTTTGCCTATGGCATGTAATTCGTTGCCCTGGGATATCTGGCAAATGCTCTTTCGAGGTTTTTGCTCTGAGAGGACATATAATTTGGCCCTGGGAGATCTGCAGATAGTCTTTCGAGGTTTTTCCTATGGCATGTAATTCGTTTCCCTGGGATATCTAGCAGATGCTCTTTCGAGGTTTTGTCCTATGGCATATAATTCGTGTCCCTGGGAGATCCGATAGGTTGGGCTGTGTGCCCGTAATCAGTCCTGGGATGCTCTTGCGAGGTTTTTCCATGACCACATGTAATTCGTGCCCTGGGAGATCCTATAGGTAAAGCTGTGTGCTCGTAACAACCTGGGATGCTCTTGCGAGGTTTTGTGGTGACCACATGTAATTCATGCCTTGGGAGATCCTATAGGTAGAGCTGTGTGCTCGTAATAGCCTGGGATGCTCTTGCGAGGTTTTGTGGTGAGGTCACATATAATATGGCCCTGGGAGATCTGCAGATAGTTTTTCGAGGTTTTTCCTATGGCATGTAATTCGTTGCCCTGGGATATCTGGCAGATACTCTTTTGAGGTTTTGTGACGCATGTAATAAGTCCTGAGGATTCCACAGTATGGCTAGTGATGATGAAGACCTACAAGTGGTGGGCCTACATCCAGTATGAAAAAGGACTGGCTCTGTAGAACTTCCTATGACGAGTAGATTCAGAGATTGATTGAGATAGCAACAGCAGTGACGATGATGATGTCTCGATGACGATTATCCAGTGACGATGATCCAGAGAAGAAGACTTGTGCTAGAAGACCTGTGCTGAGAAATACCTTCCTAGTTAAGAGGGAGTGTTGATGTACATGTAACTTCGGAATGTATTTCATATATGTATGTTGTATGTACTCCTATAGAGATGGTATTATTCCTCTATACGGAAGTGTCGCCATTTATATTGTAAATGTTGTAACTTATACTTGATGGGTTATTAGATCACCTTGTTGGGGTCGGCCTGTATAAGTCATGTGGGTCAAAGGGTTATTAGACCACCCTATTGGGGGTCGGCCTAGTCAGCATTATGTTATGTGGTTAAGTACGAGCCTACATTATTTATGTAAAAGGCAAGTCAAGTCAAGTATAAATAGAGTGCGGGAGGCACTCTATTTTATCACTCACTTCTCACTCATCCACTCAAGGAGGAGTGGCGCACTTATGGAGGAGGAGGATCTGCTACTAGGATATGTCTATCTCTTATGGTTGGGTTGTATCATTGCTCTATCTATCTCTGAGGAAGTTATTGGGGTTTTTCACCTTTATGTTTTTCCCCAAGTAAATCTTTGTGTCTCTTGTGTGCTTGCATTATTGTCTCCATGATTGATATGCTATAGATATGCTGTACATGTTGTTCTCTCAGTTAAGATCCTAGATCAGATTGAAGTAAATTCTGAAAATTTAACAATTATATACACACCTCCCTTCACTTGTTCAAATGCACAAATCATAGTTGAACGGGTCATAAAAGTTATGGGTTTGATCATCGCAAAAGTGATGGGTGTGATGGGTTAGGGTTTTTAACTACTCAATGTTACTAGTAAACATCCACTGGAATGTGTCTTCAGCTCCTCCAAGCATAGGAATAAATGTTCTTTTCAAATATTAGTGTTTATTGAGAGAGGTGAATGAAGACCTGACATGCAATCCATATTAGATATTCACTAGCAAACTCCAATTTCAAACATGATAACTCCACTCTCCATTCTCAGTTGTGGTTGTGAGGCGATTATGAGAACATGATTGAATTTTGATACTTTCAAAGATATATTAGATTAATCTATAGATCAGGCGATGGATGGGGAATTGGCACCATTTTGTGAGGAATAGAAATCAAGTTTTCAAAAAATAGGTTGTGATGCATTGAGTATAAATGAATCCTCGGGATTAGATAGCACACCACTATAGTTGTAAGAAAATTTGAATATGTAGTGTTCAAATTCATTCATAGGTTGTTGTTGAATGAATCTTAGTGTTTGGACATGTAGGTATGAGGAGAATGTGGATGAGGATACTCGATTGCTCAATATTTTGCTTTATAGAGAGTGCTATCAAAATTAGAGAGGTAATTCCGTGAGGCTTAGCTTGTAAACATTGAAGGGATTCAAAATACGCAGATGAATAATTAGAGGAATTTTAGTAGGTTTGAGGGAATATTCCTATAGGGAATATGCGAGATGAGCCAAATGGTAGGTAAAACTCTCAAGCAAACTGGTGGATGGAAGACTAGAAAATAGTAGTTATGGAAGAACCTTGGACCTGGGCTTTGATACCACTCTAGGATAATAACTCTTGAATTGTTTTTTATTCATCAAAACTCCTTTATTTATACAAATAAGAAACGAACTTTGGAATTCATCTTCCAAGAGGTCCATTCGAGTTCTAGAAGAATTTTTGTCTGATCTTAAAAAACATTGAAAAATTATTTACATTACTTCCATGGAATCATGATCCTTGTGGATTAGGTTTCCAACAACAATCACAATCTGTTATTTTCCTTTAGTCATTAAACCACCTAGTTTTAAAGTAGGGGGGAATATATTTACAACTTTCTCTCTCTAGGCCTTAGGATTTAAGGTGACCAATTACCTTATAGCCTACACCAGAGTATACAACAAAACCATCTGTATTGCTTTCAAAGTTAAGAAGGAATTATTTGTCTAGGACATTTAGGTAAACTTACACTAGTTTAAAAATTTTGTCACTTACATATTTTTTTTTCATAGAAATATAGCTTATCCTGCTTTCCACATAAACAAGGGACCTAAAAACTCTTTTAATCCTAGTATGATATTTACCTTGCACCCATAAAGCGATCTTGGTGAATAAAAGATGGATCAAAGAGTGAAACACCTACCTTAGCACATTTTGTTTCAAAAATTATTTCTTGCAATCATTCAAATCACACATAGGAGTTTAAATTTGACAGAGTAAGAACCCACGCATTTTAACATCCTTAATCTTTATTTTTCCAAGTTCAATTTCAAGTTTATTTTGAAACATGATTTCCCACACATGTGTTTTATCACTTTAAACACACACAAAAGGGACCTAAAGACTCATCTCAGTAAATTATGCTCTTCATATTGTACTCATGAAGTGATCTTCATGAATCATAAAAATCGAGAGGTTTGAAATACCTCCCTTTTCACACATTAACTCAAAAAACAAACTCTTTTAAAATAAATCAAAAACTTAATTCTAAGATGAATTAATTCCTCTATCAAGAGGTCAGAAAACAAATTATAGTGTAAGTTAGGATTGATGGGCTAGGTATCCAAATAATTCCCCTTAATATTTTTCACATAAAACAATGGTTGATGTCTTTTAGGGAGCTTTAAATCCTACTATATCAACTGTAAAAAAACCCAAATAACAAGGTGTAGTGCCCAAGGATGTTAAATCCAAGATCATGTTGCTTTTGTCCACCACATTGAGCCACCTAGAACTTTGTGAATGTGACACTTGATTGTTCGAGGATGAACCACTTATCCACATTTGAGGAAGGTATTTTAGTGGCCCAAACCTAGGATTATCACTAGGTGGAATTTGTGGGATGCATTTGCACCTTGATCAGATTTTGTTGGCTATTGAATGTGCTTCCAATCCCTTTGAAGTATAGCCCGAATACCCTTGATTATAAATCATTCATTGACACATTAAAAAGTCATCCTCAATGGGTTAATAACCATCCAACAAGAGAGAGATTGGAACACCCAAATACCATATTGAGAGGATGGACATTAAGTTAATAGGATCACATCATTGTTTCTTTTAAATTACAATGAACCTTGACATAATTAAGGAACATGTGATATTCTAACCCAATAATAAAGCGGCTTTAAAAGACACAATTTTGTACCATCATTTGCATATGTTATCTTTTCCATCATATTATTTCATTTATCAAATTTAGTTATTTCTTATTCATTGCATCACAAAAATTTCTTCCATCAACATAATGAACCATAATTAACTTTCCACCATCGAAGAATTCCTTAGGGATTCAAGAAATTTCTCCATTCGTAGGAGGGATTCATATGACCCTTTCCCATCATCCTCAATGAGGGTGGCCACCGCTTATCACCCACACAACTAGTTTTTCTATCGGATTAGATATGCTTGAACATACCTTTCCCAATTCCCCTCCTCACATTCCAGTTGCAAACCCTCCCACATCCGGTAGAGGTACCCTCCCACCACACAAAATGGCAGGGCCTACTCAAACAACCTTGTCACTCATGCCTAGTTTAAATCTTCCATATTTATCAAGACTCAGCAATCATCCTATCCATCACGATCCCGCATGGCCTAACATTCTGATAAAGTTACCTTTAGACATACCAATGCTTGAAAAAAAAATAAGGAGATGATCCTATAAGCCATGTGATTTCATTTCACTTATTGTTCTCATCAAACATGATAGTTGAGGATATCGTCATATTCGATTAGTTTAGAGGACCCTTGTGTTAGTTTTTTGATAAATGCATTCAAACATTATCTAGGATCCTACTAAGAGAATAACAAGCACAACATAACAATCATAAACACAAGAGACACAGAGTTTCATGAGAGAAAACCAAGAAGGTGAAAAACCTTGCAACTTCCTCAGAGATAGAATAAGCCACACTACAAGATCAAAATGATCAAACCCAAAGATAGATAACTCAAGCAGCTACTCCTCTTCCACTTGTGCGCACTCCTCTCTCAACTAATGTGAGTTGGATGAGTGAGTGAATGAATAGAATGAGACACACTCGCTCTCTATTTATACACAAATTAACCTTCCTTTAATTCTAGTTGGGCTGACTTCCTAAGGAAGTATAATAACCCACTCACATGACACAAGCAGGGCCGACCCCACACTGGTGGGCTAATAACCCATCATATATAAGTTGTGATACTTGCGACACTTACAAATACAAATGACGACACTTCTGATTGGAGGAATAAAACATCTCTATCATGAATATAATATAGTATAAGTGTAATACATAGAAGAATATCTTCCGAAGTTACAAATACATCAACAGTCCCTCTTAACTAGGAAGGTATTCTCTAGACACCGGTCATCAATACATATTGCCATCAGTCTTCAATTCTGGAGTTGGATCATCGTCACTGGATCATAGAGCATCATTGTCACTGCTGTTGTACTCGTCATCTTGATCACTGGGCTATCTCTCAATTCTTCTCATCATAGGAAGTTCTATAGAGCCAACCCTTTTAAATGTTGGATGTAGGCCTAGCCTCCTGTAGGTCTTCATCATCTCTACGAGCGGGCCATCCTGTGGAATCCTCAGGACTAATTACGTGCATCAACAAAACCTCGAAAGAGTATCCCAGGATCCTTTATGTGCTTAATCATGACCGACAAGATCTCCCAGGGAGCTATTACATGTGACCACCACAAAACCTTAAAATAGTGTCCTAGGAATGTTTATGTGCATAGCACGACCGACAAGAACTCTAAAGAGAATCCGAGGATCATTTATGTGCTTTAAGCACGACTGGAAAGATCTCTAGGACTGATTACATGTGATCTAGCAAAACCTTGAAAGAGCATCCCAGGACTGATGACAAGCATAGTACTCAACCTATCGGATCTCTCAGGGAAATATTATATGCCACAGGAAAAAACATCAAAAGAGTATCCCTGGATCCTTTGTGTGCCTAAGCACGACTGGAAAGATATCCCAGAGAAATATTATATGTCCTCCCAAGAAAAACCTTGAAAGAACACTTTCCAGATTTCCCAGGGAGCTATTATATGCCCTAGGAAAAACCTTGCAAGAGTATCTGCAAATCTCCAAGGGAAAGATTACATGCTTATTGCACAACCTTTCCACGGCCACGTAGTATCATCCTGATACTCATGATCCACCTGATCATCCTCACACAGAGCATCCTCCTGATGCTCATGATCATACTAATCATCATCATACAGTACATCATCTTGATGCACATCATCATCGCATGATCATCCTGATTATCATCATAGCATCATCTTGATGCATATCATCATCGCATTATCATCCTGATCATCATCATAGCATTGTCCTGATGCATATCATCATTGCATGATCATCCTGATCATAGTCACAACATCGTCCTGATGCATATCATGTGGAGCATCTTTCTGATGCTCATCACATATGATCATCCTGATCATTATACATAGCAGTAACAAGAGCATCGTTCTGATGCTCATCACACATCGCTTACATCCACATCCATGGGAAGGATCCTCCTACCACCATGCTTGGAATGGCTCCTACAAATGTGCCCCATCACTTCTTCCTCGAAGTATCTTCTATCTAAAGAACACCAAGCCTCTCTCTGAAGTACTCAAACTTCACTCTGGCTAGTGGTTTGGTCAACACATCTACAATCTGCTCATTTGTCGCAACATACTGGAGCTTCATTGCTCCTCTCTGCACCATATCCCTGATATAGTGATATTTGATCTCGATGTGCTTCGACCTGTCATGGAACACCAGGTTCTCTGACAATTTCACAAAACTCTGGTTGTCATAATAGATATAGGTAGCATCCAACTAGAGATCAATTAAATCAGACAGTAGCTTCCTTAGCCATGCTTCCTCACAACTAGCCGAAGAAGCTGCAACATACTCTGCTTTGGATGTACTCAGTGCTATGCAGGATTGCTTCCTGCTAAACCAAGAGATCACACTTGATCCCATACTGAAGCAACACACTGATTTGCTCTTCCTATCTGCAACACTTCCTTCCCAATCTGAATCAACATAACCCTCTAGGTTAAAATTTTGATTCACATCATACTTGATCCCATAATCAATTGTACCCTTTAAGTACCTCAGAATATGCTTTACAGCAATCGGGTGAACATGTCTAGGATCTGTTAGAAACTGGCTCAAGGTGTTCACCGCAAAGCAAATATCTGGTCTTGTGTTCGTCAAGTACATCAAGGACCTAATCATCTGATGATACACCATGACATCAACTGACTTTGATGAAGCATCACTCAATAGCTTCAAGTTCGACGCTATAGGTGTGGCTATGGCCTTGCAGTCCATCATCCCGAACCACTCCAGGATCTCTACTACATACTTCCATTGTCCAAGGAAGATTCCATCTGCACTCTGCCACACCTCCATACCTAGAAATTCATGCATCATGCCCAAGTCCTTCATCTCAAACTTGGTAGCAAGCTTCCTCTTCATGTCGGCAATCAAGCTATCCTCTCCTGTCAAAAACAGGTCATCCACATACAAAATGAGTATCACTATATTGCCTTCCTCAACCTTGTAGTAAAGGTTGGAATCCGCTTTACTCTTGGTAAATCCCAAATTGGACAAGAAGCTGTCTATCCTGCCATACCATGTCCTAGGTGCTTGCTTCAAGCCATACAAGGCTTTCTTCAATCTTCACACATATGACTCCCTGTCATGTGTCTCAAAACCAAGTGGCTGCTCCACATACACTTCCTCTTCGAATACACCATTCAAGAAAGCTATCTTGACATCCATCTAGTGTATCTTCCATTTCATCATTGCATCCAGAGCAAGTACTTTTCTGATGGAAGTGTATCTGGATACAGGTGCAAAAATCTCTTCATAATCTATCCCCTCTTTCTAGGAGAAGCAACGAGCTACAAATATTGCCTTGTGCTTCTCTATGCTTCCATCTACATCATGCTTGACCTTGTAGATCAACTTGGAAGTCACAACAAACTTCCCTTCTGGTCTTGGGACCACATCCCAAACATCATTCTTCATGATCGATTGGTATTCTTCGATCATGGCATTCTTCCATTACTGCATCCCAGATCCTGGGAACTTTAGATTCTTCAATATCTTCAATAGATAGTTTTATTGCACTTCGTTGCTGGAACAAATGTTGTAGTCCTTCTTTTGTAGGTGATTGTACACGATCTTTCCTACAAGTCAAATTCAATTGCATGATTAGAAACTTCTCATAGTTTACAGAGCAAAGTCTTACACATAAAGGCATATGTCATATAGTCATGCAATTATCTTAGCCAATGCTTCAATACAACATTCATCCATATCCCGTATTCATACGGTAACTTTCTAGATGCCTTCCATCTCTACCAGAACATTGTTAAGAGTTTGCACTACTCCCAACATGTCAGCAAAGAGGTTTCACACTAGATAAGTAGCAATGGAATGTTGTACAGTGACATAGGCCACTTACCCATTACATGCATATTAGTAGTATACTGTTCATTAATGCAATTATTCTAATATGCATAATACACAACCTAAGTCTAGGAACATAAGTATATACATCATTGAACAATATTATTTAAACAATCAGATATATAATAAATGACAAATTCAAATACTTATCTTTGTTTGTTTGTTGGGTGGACTCCCTCTCAATCTTTGCTTCCTTGCAGGAGCTATTGGAGTCTCTGATAGTATGCACCTTAACCAATACTGAAAATGGATGAGAGGTTCTTCCTTCCTACAACTCCATTCTGATGTGGATTGTAAGGAGTGGTCAACTCCCTCTTAATCCCTAAGTCACTGCATAACTTCTCGAAGTCTTCTGAAGTGAATTCTCCACCATTGTCGGATCTAAAAGTCTTGATCTTCTTTTCAGTGTGGTTTTCTATCAAGGCTTTGAATTCCTTGAATTTGCTGAATACTTCATCTTTGTTCTTCACGAAATAAATCCAAGTCTTTCTAGATAAATCATCAATGAAAGAAACATAATATACATACCCACTCAGAGAACTGGATGACATTGGTCCGGATACATCGGAGTGTACAATCTCCAAGATTCCTTTTGCTTTGCTTTCACTGGTTGGAAATGCCTTCTTTGTGTTCTTTCCTTTTGCACATCCTTTGCAAACACCTTCATGCTTTGACTGGATTTCAAGAAGACCTTCTACTACTTTGCTTGCAATTGGTAGTGCACACGTGCAAGCATTTTGTGCCAAATTTCACTTGGCTCCATGGATTCATGTACCATGGCTTGTTCAGGTTATCCCTTCAATTTGTACAATCCTCCCTCTTTCTTCCCAATCACTACTGCATCATCTATGGTCTTACCTTTTGGCCACATAAGTACTTGGCCATCCACAAATGAAACTCTCATCCCTTTTACACCGAAAGATGATATGGAGAGAAGATTCTTCTTAAGTACAGGTACATATAGAACATCTTGCATCTTTAAAGACTTCCCAGAGTCTAACTTGTAGGGGGCTTCACCACTTCCTTTTATAGGGTATTGATAGTCATCCCCAAGTTTCACCTTGTGAGGTGACTCATGTTCAGATAGGTCCATGAGAGATTCTTTGAATCCCTTCATATGTTTAGAAGCCCCACTATCAATAAGCCAATCATTACACCCATGTGAAACAGTACCTGTGAGAGCAGAGATTAGAACATATTCATCGTCACTTGAAGAGTCTTCACTTTCTAACTTAGTGTTCTTCCTAGGAGGTTCATCATCCTCAGTAGCATGAGCATGATATCTCTTCTTGATGCTCTTGTTTTTGTTGTTGTTGTTGTTGTTGTAGTTCCTTTTGTTCTTGGGACATTCTGAGGCAAAGTGTCCCTTCTCATTACAAGTGAAGCATCTTAGATCTTTCTTATCTCTTTGATGATGGTGGTGTGAAGATCTCTTGTGAAAAGATTGCTCCCTCTTGGGCTTACTTTTCTTGGTGTTTGCTATGAGAGCTTGATCTTAATTTCCCATCTTTTCTTCTCGGGCCACAAGCCTAGCTTCTTCTTGTGAACATTCCTCCCATAGTCTACTGAAGGAGATCAACTTCTTTCTTACACAGATACCTTGGATGAAGGAGTCCCATGAACTAGGTAGGCCATTCAATGTGATCATGACAATTTCTCCATTATCCACTACTTCATCCACAGATTCAAGTTGTTCTTTGATTTGAGAGACCTTAGTAAAGTAGGATTGGATGGTATATCCATTCTGGAACTTTACCCCTGTCAATTGATTCCACAGAGTCATATTTCGATTTATATTGTTTCCTTCAAACAACTTGGTCAAGGAGTCAAACATCTCCTTAGGTGTCTTTAGGGAAGATACATGAGGTATGAGATGGTCTTTAATAGAATCAACAATGATGCTCTTGGCTTTGACCAATTTTTTCTTGTGTAAGGCCTTAGCCTCATCTCCCTCTGGAACTGGAACCTCTTCACTTATGTAGGTTTCCAATTCATTCTCTTCTAGGATTAACCCAATCCTATACTTCCATGCTCAGAAGTTGTTAGCTCCTTCAAGCTTGTCTTCAAGCTTGGTGTGGTGAGACATCTTAATGAGAAACTCAAATGGAAATAAAAGATTTAGGTCTTACCACTTGATTTGCTGAAAACTGGATCTGGAGCTAGATTAGGGTTTGTCAAAGAAACCCTAAAAATTCAAACTTTGAATTCGAAACTTCTCAATGGATGGAAAGATGAACTTTGCTGAGCTGATCAAGCTGGTATACTTCAATTTTGAAATCTGCAAAATCTAACCCCTCAAAATCGCCTTTGAAACTTCTGGATCTTCTCGACAAAATCCTGAACTATGGTTTGATAATGCCCAGGATTCTACCCAGCCAAAAAGTTCGATCTTGTGCTCTAAACTTTGATTTTTCTGAGGAGCATCTAGTCATGGTCACAGATTCCAAAAATTTTCACTTTTGCAGAAACCCTAATTTTCCACCTTTCTGATCAAAATCTTGAATTAGGGTTTGATGAAGACTGGCCTTCTGCCCAACCAAAAAGTTCGATCTTGGTCTCTAAACTTTGATTTTCTTGAGGGGCATCCAGCCGTGGTCTCGGATTCCAAAAATTCCAACTTTCTTCGAAACCCTAATTTCCTGTAGCAGTGATGAGCCAAAAACTGAAAGTGCTCATAATTGAATTATATCTCGACAGAATGATGCGCCCTTCCAAGGAGAGTCATCCTAGCCTCCTGCCTTTGATGATTTGAGGAGAGAAACCCAAATATTAAGAAGCCCTAGCTTCCGCAACTGCACAGTGTCTTGTTCTTAGCACGGCTCTCATACCATGTAAATTTTTTGATAAATGCATTCAAACATTATCTAGGATCCTACTAAGAGAATAACAAGCACAACATAACAATCATAAACACAAGAGACACAGAGTTTCCTTTGGGAAAACCAAGAAGGTGAAAAACCCCACAACTTCCTCAGAGATAGAATAAGCCACAATACAAGATCACAATGATCAAATCCAAAGATAAATAACTCCAACAGCTACTCGTCCTCCACTTGTGCACACTCGTCTCTCAACTAATTCGAGTTGGATGAGTGAGTGAATGAATAGAATGAGACACACTCACTTTCTATTTATACACAACTTAACCTACCTTTAATTCTAGCTGGGCCAACTTCCTAAGGAACTCTAATAACCCACTCACATGACACAAGAAGGGCCAACCCCACACTAGTGGTCTAATAACCCATCATATATAATTTGTGACACTTACAAATACAAATGATGACACTTCTGATTGGAGGAATAATACATCTCCATCATGAATATAATAAAGTACAAGTGTAATACATAGAAGAATATCTTCCGAAGTTACAAATACATCAACACCTTGCTGGTACAATGGACAAATGCTATGTCAAACTACCTACATGCATGCATGAAACCTTTGAAACCATTGCCACTGTTATCCTCACTTACTCTCGGCTCCCAGTTTGACATGATATCAGACTAGAGATTTTTTTTCAATTCAGGTAGAACACATCCATGCATATCGTTGATATCATTCATGAATGTCATTGATGATTCTCATAGTGTAAAATGATCATCCATCCTTAATTCTTGTTTGATTGGTTCTTCGATATCTCCTTCCCATGATTTCCAAGGATGTCATGACCACAATGCTAAGAAATAAGTATGAGAATACCCTCAAATATCTCCTTCCCATGATCTCCAAGTATTTCATGCACTTTGATTCAATCTATTTCTAGTTTGGGTATTTATACACAATGATCCTTGATGCCCCCAAACATTGAACTCTCTAGCAAACTACCCTTGGAACCTCACATGATTTATATGGGATTGTTGGATCCATTTCCCATCTAAGGATTACACCTAATCCATATGGTTCTGCACCATCAATGCAACCACACATAGTCCCTCAACTAGTACCAATTATGAGTGCCCCACCAAATCCCCCTTATGGACCAATGAAATTTGGACCATACAATCATACCTTTCCAAACACATGTCCACAAACCAGGATTCTTCCCCATCAAATGGGTCCCTCGACCCCAACATCATCCTCATATGGATTTCCCAATCCATATTGAGTTGTTCCATATGGGGGCATACATAGAACCACCACCTAACATTACTCATCAAATAATGATGTCATCATGTTTACCATCTTATCCTCTGTAGATCATCCACCTTCCTCTACCTCCATGTCTACATCACCATCCAAAACCACAAGCCATCTAGAAGAAGGAATCATTCCTTCTCCTGCTTTAGTTCAACCCATTGTATAAGTATCCCATCCAAAACCACAAGCCATCTAGAAGAAGGAATCATCCATTCTCCTTCTTTAGTTCAACCCATTGTATAAGTACCTTTCCTTATTCCCCCTCCTAGTATCCAAGCTACACCCATCATGACTAAACTCGCATTGCCAAGTCATACCCTTGGGATTCTTGTATAGTACCCAACTCCATCATATCCATAAGTTACCCTAAAACCATACTCCTATATTAACTTTACACCTATCACCCATACCAATGCTTATCCATGAGAAATTCCATGGTGGGTTTCACCAACCTTGGTAGAACCATCAGCTATATATAATCTATCACAATTGTAGTTATATGGGGAACCAAACCTAAGGCCATTAAATGTAATCCTCACCCAATAAACCCCTTGCATGATTTTCCCCTCAGTGTGCATTCTGTTTCCTTGCAAGTCACCCCACTAATCTATGTTGAACACTACCCGATATCGAAAACTTGTTAACCCCCATATAAAATAATTGCTCTCATTTCAAATCCCACGATAAGGGGTATACTCTCTACTCCTCAATAGATCCCCTAAAAACAATAAAATGTCATTGTTCATGAATCATGCATGCCAGATGTGTTCACAATTTGGTCACTATACTCACCATTTTCCATACCTCTCATGGTTTCGATCCTCTATCGCTACTATGCACCAATCTCCAACCACCAATAATGAATCACTGACCACGCCCACTGAGTATTTCATCATCAATTTTGTTTCGACAACAATAAAGAATCCTATGACACAACCATGCTCATTATCATATATGGATATGACTCCCCTTAAGAAAACCACCCATTCCCCATATCATACTCACACATTGATCATATTGCAACCCACTTTCCCATGTTGTACTTATGTGTTATTGACACACTACTCATTCTAGTGTACCACTATACAAGAGAAACATGTAGAGTTCCTTGAACAATAAAGGAAACCTCACAACATCTCTCCTCCTGTAGTGAACACCCTTGTTTCATCTCAAGAAAATATCTTGCATCCATCGCTTAACATGATAGGTTATGCTGATGTGTTTTATATCTAATCATCACATGCACCTATGACCCATGACCATCAATCATCATTGGTGGGCATTGCTAATCCACAGGTCGAGAATACTCCATCACATATAATCACCAACTCGAGGGGAGTGTATAGTTCAATGGATGCATCATACATATATGATATCCCCAATGTTATCACTCATATTCTAGTCCCTACACCATTAGGATTCAATGTAATCATCATAGCTTCCTTGATCACCTATTCATCATTCAAACAAAGACATCTTAGAATCTATGACTACCGCTATGACACCTTGGGATGATATGCATCACTGTTCCTACTTTGGAATTCAAAATAAGTTGATTGAGCAATACATTGTTGAAACCAAGGATTTTATCTTGTTTGACCATGTCGATTGGTTTAAAAACCTTATTCCAAGGACATATGCTCTTGAATAAGGTAACATTGACAATATTTCACTAGGCATCAAGGAAAATATTTCTATCACCCCTGATATCACTAAGAACATCTTACCTTGAGCCTCTTGTTCTCAACATGAATTCACAACTTATAAAGCATTGCTCCAAGAGTTTTGGGGTATATTTCCCTGGTCATATTCATAAATTCCAATATTCAAGCCCGCCATTGTCAAGCATCATATTGACACATGGCCTGACATATCACTAGTACAACAAAAAAAATGACTAGTACATCCATCCAAAGCACCAACCATCAAATCATAGATAGAAAAACTCTTCCAAGCCAAGTATATATATCCCATTGTTTACATGTCTTTCATTTCTAATATCACTCCCATCAACAAAAATAATGGAATCATTCAGGTATAAAAGGAATTTAGAGACTTACATAAAGCTTGTCCCAAAGACAATCTCACTACCCCCTTCATTGATGAGGTCATTGATGCTTGCGCCATACATGAAATACTACCATTTATGGGTGGATTCATTAGATATAATCAAATCCAAACTTGTTGGCAGGATCAATATAAAATTCCCTTCAATGTGCCATGGGGAGAATTTTCCTATCTCATTATGCCACTTGGAATTAAGATTACTAGAGCCACATTCCAAGGTTCTATGCCATATGAGTTTAATTACTTGGAACAAATCATATTGCCTTATCTTGATGATCTTACTACCAAGTCTAAAAAATACATCGATCACATTTACAACCATCACACCATCCTTTTGCGACGTCAGGAGTAGAACATAGAATTGAACCCCATAAAGTGCATGTTTTGCATCACAACATGACGTTTTCTTGGGTTCATTATATCTAAGAAAGGGATCATAGTAGATCCATTGAAATTTCAAGCATTTTTTGGATTCCACCTAAATACATGACATCAGTTAGATAGCATTCATGGCAAAGAGAACTTTCATCTTCGCTTTGTCCTTGATTACACTACACAATCACATAGATTCTTATGTCTCTTATGAAATGAAATTATCTTTCAATGGGAAAACCTAGAACAATGATCCTTTGAGTCTTTAAATAAGAAGCTCACCTCTATCCCTTTGATCTCTCCCCCAACCTTTGACAAGTATTTTACCCCTGATGTCTCGGCATCCCCCTTTGTTATCATTGGGGTCTTAGTTCAGATATGTGACGATCATTGCAAAAGTTTTATCTACTACATTAGTAAAACATTTTATGAACCACGGTTAAATTATAGCCATGATGAGAAGTTGGCCTTGGTTCTTGTCTTCCTAGCTCAAAAATGTCACCACTACATTATAAAGTGCACAACTAAGGTCATCGTAAATTGAAACCCCGTAGAGTATATACTAATCTAGTTCCTTATCAATGGTAATTTTGCTAATTGGGTCATTATTCTTCAAGAATTTGATCTTGAGTGTGTGCCTCCCCAAAATAAGAAGGATTTGTCCCTCACTAATTTCATGATTGACCTACAAGCACTTTCAACCGAACTACCTCTAAATGATCATATGCCTCATGGGAACCTCTTTTCCTTCTTACTCGAAGACCCATGGTATGACTATATTGCCACTTATATCTACACATAGAAATTCAACCCTCAGCTCTCATGTGATGATCATCATTGCATTCACCAACAAGCTTTTTTTATCTCTTTATTAGAGACATTATCTATCGACAAGGAACCGACACTACTTTTCAACAGTGCTTACCTCATGATGAGGCTTAGAGAGTCCTCAACAACTGTCATAGAAGTGCATGAGGTGTCGATTTCTCTAAATTGGTCACTGGTGAGAAAATTTTCCATGTTGGCTACTTTTTGTATTCACTCTTCAATGATCGTATTCACTCTATCATATGATGTGAAAACTATTAAATATTCTCCCACAAAAGACTATCCCCTCTATCTCAACTGCATCCCATTATCACTATCAAACCATTCTTCAAATGGGGGATTGACTTCATGGAATGCAGGTTAGCATTTGTTTATGGACATAAGTATATCATTGTCAATGTCGATTACTTTACCAAGTGGGTTGAGGAAATTCCCACCTTCAATAACACTAGCGCCATTATTGCACAGTTCTTCTTCAACCACATCATTTCATACTTTTCAATTCCCAAATAGTTAGTGTCTTGCAATGGAACTCATTTCAGATTTCAAAATTTCCAAGAGTTATCCTTCTTTTTAGGGTTCACACACAAAACCTTACTATACACAAGCAAACAATAATCTTGAGGCAGTCAATAAGATCGTCAAAACCATGCTCCAATGGATAATAACCAAGAATAAGATATTGGAATCACATGTTATATCATCACTTTTGGCCTACATAAAATATGTTAAAAATGCTACAGGTTTTAAACCCTTTCGCCTCGTATATGACATCGTTGAATTATTACCCATCAAATGCAAGATTCCCACCCTTAAAATAGTCATCAAACTACTCCCTAACACTCGGTCACTAGATCAACATCTGCACACCTTGGAGCACCTTGACGAGGAATGTTGTATAATGTTACAAGAAAATGAAGAAATGAAGAAATGTTCCAAATCCCACTACGATTGACAAGTTCACCCTTGCACCTTTAAAAAAGGCGATCTAGTCCCCATTTTTTACATCATGAAAATCACCAAACTAGGGCTCAATAAGTATGTACCCCTTGGTGGAGAACCATACATTGTCAAACAATGTCTCCCTACAGGTTATTATGTGCTCAGTTTCCTAGAAGGAGGTATTCTTGACAACTCTATCAACATGTTGTACTTGAATAAATTCTATCCGTAAACTAAACGTCCACTTGCCAAACACATTGTCCATAAAAACATTTGTTTTTCTATATTTTCTTTTTTTAAACAAAAAATTGTTAATTTTTATGAAAACATTTTTTGTTCCTTGTAAATTACTTAAAATATGGAATTCTATGTCGGATTTTCTAACGATGTAAGTTGTTGGTCAAAGAGTCTTCCATCCACTTCTTGGGATATTTATTCCGTTATACATATGCTTTTTCACATTGGTGGAGTTTACCTCGGACTAGCGACCAAGAATCACATAGTGCATGATATCACCATTGGATTATTGGTCGATCCATTCCACTTCCACATTTTCCATCCTCACGTCCATGTGGATTCTTGACTTCTTGCCACACATTTCAATGTTTTTTTTGTGTTTGTGATCCATGCTTCTTCTAAAAGTTCATGTAGTTGCAACTCTTTGCTTGACAATTTGAAACCATCACATTCATCCATGTCCCTAGGAATTCTAATGCATTTATAAACAATGTTTCAAATGAATATTTGGGATGGCATTTATTACATTAAACTGAGACATATCAAATCACAAAGGAAATACTTTCCATCAATATACATGCATAAAATCAAAGCATGCAAACCAATCACCAAAAGAAAACCATAGATCAAAAGTAATGAAAACATCAAAAAACATCACTATATATATAACATTGGTTGCCTCACAAGGTGTATTAAAAAAATCATGTTATGAGGATACACCATAAACCAGCCCCAATAGGCTAGAACTAACATATACAAAAATGTGGAATCATGGATTGTACACACCTACATATACTCCCTCGACGAAAGGGAGGGAGAGGGAATCAAAGATAATGGTGTCACCACTTGAGCTTATAGTGGTCTTAACATGTGGCTTACCTTACCAATCACAAATTTAAATTGTCACCATTAATTGTATTGATGATTTATGATAATAATGATTTGTCCTAAATGATGACTAAGAGATTTGGTTAAAATTTCATAGTCTAATCACCATGCAAGGTGTTAGGATCTAGAGCAATTCTCTCACTGAGGTGGTATTTTCCGTTATACTATATAATTGTATCTTTGGTGTGAGTAAAATTGAGAATTGGATAGTGATCATTTTCCATCATCTTGTTGTTCTTGTGCATATTTTAACATGGTATTAGATCTCTTATAGTTCTTAAGGGCCCAGTAGTTTCATGGCAGTGCTCCATCAGAGGTGTAGTGAATGAGATATCATATTTTCCATGCTTTTCAATGGTCATTTTAGATGAGGTATTTTATGTGCATGGATATGCTACTACTACTAATTGTGCCATTTTTCTGCTATGGAATTAGTCTATCCTTCTTCACCAAATGAAATCTACACAATGCGATCTAACATAAGCATCATATTTTATATCGTAGTGGCATATTCGTGGAACATTGGTTTCTAGATTTGAATGGCGGGAGAACGTTGGATGGAAGTAAATTTATACTTTGAGCTTTTCAAACACAGTGATTCTCAAAGTATTAACATGTCGTATTATGAATATTCCACCCATATTATGATGTGAATTGATAATCATGATTCTGATGGGTGTCTTGATTCAAACTAGAATGCTTTTTCCAATCTCGGAGTTGTTCAATATATATTTTTTGTTTCTTTTAATATAGCCTTACAGGGAATTGTACAATGACATTTCAAAGAAAAGCATTCAAGATAGATACAACCCACACAACAATGTGATTGATCTACTGAATTCAAGAAGCTCCAACATTTTTGGTGCATATCGCTATTGCAAATCGCTAGTGTAGACTGTTGCAGATATATATGATCTATTATTCTTTAATTGGTGACTAGAGGAACAATCTCAGAAAGAAAATTCTTTCCACAATCAATCATGTTGTGCTAAAGAAGGAAACATGGACAATCAATGTGAAACAATAAAAATGGATGCTAAACCTGTGTGATTGATAAAGGTAAGATCAACTCACAAATTGATTAAAAAAGAGGTAAAAAGGATAGCCACCAAACAAGAGAAGAGTGTATCTGTAATTGAACCATATAATTGTTAGTTTTGTTTTAGATCTGGGTTAACGTGTCCTCCAAATATTAGTTCCAATTTTATATCATATCTAAATTCATGCCATCATATATCCATCTTAAACCCATATCTATCAAGCACTAAGAGGGATCCAATTTCTTGAGATATAATTTTTTTTTCAATTGAAGGAATTTGATCCCTCTCTTGCTTGATAGATCTGGGTTTAAGTTTTAATTTTTTATTTTAAAGGCCGACATGGATTTTTTTAATTACTTTGCATTATTTTTTACTTTATGAGCCGACAAGAATTTTTTAATTATTTTTGGTAATGTCGCATTACATTATGTTATGTTATGTGACAACATCTCCCACATACTACGCTATAGACCACCTCACTCTTCTGGGCACAATTAGTGTGGATATGTTCCAATTTTTTGTTGTTGTTGTTGTTTGTGCATACAATCTCTATTGAATAAAGACCAAACACACAACAATTTGAGACATCCACTACTAGTGAAAGATATGTTGTAGTATTGATATGGGTGACAACATAAAAGATAGTTCAATGAGTAAGGCTTTCTAAAATTGGATAGAGATCTACCCACAATGATTTTATAGATCAATTTGCAGACAATGATCTCTAGTCCAATCTACAATACATTTCAGACTTTCCAAAAAAATTCTACATGCAAAGTCACTGAACTATCTTCAAATCATCTTCAAATTTGATTGATTCCATTGTTCTTAATCTTCATATCCTATTCCCAAGGATTTTTTCCTACTACAGTGTTTCTTGACCATTTGAATTTGGATGCCTTGTGTCAACAAATATTGCTTATGTCAATTTGAACAATTCCTTTTATGGTTATTTTTATAAAGATATGCACAATGTGAATCTTTGTGGTATTTTAGGCAGAGCATTGTTCTCTTCATGTAAAAGAGTGGAGCAATTTTCTGAAAGAATCGACATCCACTAACTTTATCAATGCACCAAACGTCTTCCATTATTGTAATTTAACATACCCATTTATGATTGAGCATTTACTAATAATCTTTCAATTTTTTGATGTTATGTAAAGAAAAATCTATGGAATTTGGGTGTTTTTATCTTTCTGAATGACAAATTGAAATGAATACATTAACAATATGGCATATAAAGAAGTTTCAAATTTTTAATATTTTTAGAGGAGTGTTACTTTTGAGGGGGGCTTCATTTTTTTCTCCATTTGTAAGTAGATAATATTTGTCAAATTTTGAAAGTTTTAACAACTTGTAAAAAGCATCTATATACCTGATTTCTATATCAATTTATTAGATCTAAGTGCAAAGCTTAAATCAATGTCTTTTGAAGGATATTAGTGGGTCAAGGCGAAGCCTTTATAATTCTTTTTTCAAGAGGAAAGTGAAGTGTATAATGCAATATGGTGTCTCTTTTGTCATCGCAAGGAGGATATCTTAATAAAATCATTTTGTGTGGGATCTTGTCTTAATAGACCATCCTGAAATTGAATAAGGGGGTCTAAGTACATTTTGTGCTTGTGTGGTGGATACTCTCTTGATACTTTGTGTCTAGTTTTGACACATTGAAATCACTCTTGTAATTTATCCCTCAACCATACACATGTGGAGTACAAGGTAATTCAATGCAATTAAAGAAAAAATCAATGCCAATCCAACACATATAATCAAGCAATGTCAAAGAAATGATTGAACCAATGAACAAATAAAGCTTGTAATCGAAGGACAATTAGATGTGACTTGATGTTAAAGCATCATCAAATTTGAAGCTAAATTTAATTTCGGAATCAACATTGAGTACTTTCAATAGTTTTTTGTAAGTTTCAAATCAAATCAAAATTGAATTGAATTTCATTATAATTTTTAGGTGCATTCTGAGTTGAACCCAATACCCGAGAATTAATTTGTATTTCTGAGTCTACATTGAAATATTTGAGTCAAAATTTAACAAAAATGGGTGATTGGAACTCATATCATTGTAAATGTCTTAAGCTCAGGTACATTTTTGGTGGTATTTGACACTCTCATCATGTTAAAAACTAAATCAAGCGAGCGTGTACAAGTGAATGTGAAGTGCAAATGAGTGAATTCAAGAATAAAAGTGAGTAATGGATCAAATACTGTAATTAGTTTCTTTGTTGGAGACATTAATTGAACTAAAAACCATTATTAATTCAATGATAATGACAAATAAAACAATGAAAAATTCTATCACATGTTTGCAAGTCATGCAAAGAAAGTTCCATCTTCTTCAAACCCAAACTTAGTTTCTTCAAGATGAACATCAACGAAAGAATCTTCATCATTGTAAACTAGTAGTGGTTCATAACAACCCCCTATTTGATGATGATGATGATGATGATGATTATGATGATGATAATGATTCCAATCAATATTCCACGCATGATCAAATCAGTGAAAGAAATACAAAATTAATTTCAAGTGAAGATGAAGTTATTCATGAACGTACATTTCAAGAGTTTTCTTTTGATTTCACTGAAGAAAACCTTTCAAAAATGCAACATGTACTAAATCAAACTCCACATATTTAAACTCAACAAGTTTATCATACTGTTTATGATCTGATCATCAGACCTTGGGAATAAATTGGTGACAACAAGCTCAGAATGTTTCTTCGATATGATAAGAAGGTGACCTTTCACATTCCAAATGATTCCATACCAATCCAGTTCCAAAGTGTTGGATTCATTAAAAAAGATTCAACTTCAAATGTTCAAATTTAGAATTCTAAGTGACAACATTGTCATAGATTTGGTCACATAGAGATTCAACGTTTTGATCTTCATCCTTGTCTTCATTTTGGGAATAAAAATCACCATTCATACAAATGTCAAAAAAAGAAGAATGAAAAAAAAAAAATCATTATGGATGGATAAGTTCTTGGATATGGAATGAACAAGTCAATAAGTTGTACATCTATCTTGTTGTCAAATTCAAACCCAATTAAAGACACATCTTGTATCAGACATTCTTTCAACTTTCATGTTCCTAACAGGGGGGAATATAAGTCCAAGGTATGCCCTTTATGGCATAGATTGCAAGCATGGCCCTTACTAGATGAGCTAACATGTTGGTTTCTCCACATGGCCATTTTGAGTGGTATACAAATAAAATAAAATTAGTACTCTCTTACATCTTAAGGGGGGGTACACTATGAAGTGAAAATGGTTAGTGGTCAATCAAAATCACCATATACAAGGATGTATCAATTGATAAATTGTTAAATGGGAAGCAACAAAGGGTGATAAATTGATGATGATTGTCATACTTCAAATTTCAACAACAATAGTATATAGATGGAAGAATTTGACAAAGAAATTGCTAAATGGGAAGCAACAATCTATAGATGGCAAACTTCATTAAAAAAATCCAAATGGGAAATAAAAACCCATAGATGGAATAATTTGACAAACAAATTTCCATATGGGAAAAAACAATCTGCATATGATGGAATTCAATAAACACATTTCCAAATTGGGAACAATAATATGTAGATGGAAGACTTAGATACAGGATACACGACTGGGGTGTTAATTGACATTATTTGTGTGTCATTTTCTGAGAGCACTTTAGTGATTCATTGATTGTAAAGTGGTGATACTACATGTTCACCAATTAGAAAAAGACACTAGTTTCTTCTAGCTAAATTACTTAGAAAATGATCAAAAGGTCAAGTAGCTAGGAAATTTTCAGACATTGGCAGTTGTATGCTAGTTCCATATTTCAACTCTCTTCTAGTTCATTTCATATGAACCATTCAACATTTAGTTTCATAGTTTTTCAGGTAGATTTTTCATTGAATCACAAATGAAGGCTTCTGAAAGATCCAAAATATTAGCTTGAACATTAGTGTTTATTTCTTAGCTGATACATACATCTATATGTGTGATTGAGGGGGGGCGATGTTAGCCTATGGATTACCTTACCAAATACAAAGTTATATTATCACCATTATTTGTTTTAATCATTTAGGATAATATTGATTTATCCTAAATCATTACTAAGATAATTGGTTAAAATTGCCTAGCCTAATCACCATGTAAGGTGTTAGGATCCAGATAAATTCTCTCACTAATATGACATTATCCATTATACTATATAACTGTACCTTTGGTGTGAATACAATTACCAATCTATTAGAATTTATCCTTTTTAGTCATCTTTCTATTCCTGTACATATTTTAATAGGTGGCACAACTACATCTCTATGGATAGGTGGGTTGGTCGTCGCCGCTAGTGGTGGTGGTGGTATTGGTTTTACTATTGGTGTTAGAGTTGCAACCGCTACTACTGCATGCTCTCAACCTAGATCATTTGAATATGACCACTTTCCTTAGAAGGTACCATCATCCTACACTGAAACCCTCTAGAAAATTGAAATAGGTGGCCACTTTTCAATCATCCAGATCATCCTAAACATGATCATCTACAACCTCAAAAAGTGCTCCGAAGAATTCCTATAGCTCTGCATACCTATAATTAGGACCTTCCCCTTCTAGGAAAAACCCACATTTGGATCTTATAGCGTCAACCTCTCAACCATCTAGAAAGGCCTCATCTCAACGATGTTGGTTTTGTTCATCCCCTTCTACCTCAGCTTTTATCATTCTCTATTGCAGCTAGTGGAGAAACTAGTACCATATATTCCCCTAATAAACAACATGGAATACATTAAAATATCATATATATATCACACTGAAAGCAAGTACATGATTCAAATAAATTTGAAAACGATGAATAATATAAAGATACTTACCCATGCATCCCCACCCATCACTAGGAATCGATGTCATGGGAGAAGATCTAGATCACCCCTAAAATGTATCCCCCACTAGGGGTATTGCTTTATCAACCCCACCCATTGATGGCATACTTCTAATTAGTTCAATTTGAACACATGGCCCACCTAACCACCTCCCATCTTAGGCTCCTTACTGATGGCATGAGTGAGGGAAACCATTCAAAACAATAGGATAAAATATATCCATAAAACAACTATCCCTTGCAATCTAAGTAACATTTTGATAGATGATCCCACATGTTGACCAACAACATATGTTCCCTTGCTATGTCAATGCTAAGCAAAACCTTATCCATAAGGAGAAGTAATTGTCCTATAGAGATATGGTGAGTGGTCATAGCCCTTAACACCAAGACCAACATGGTGGCAACTGTGCACATTTTTAAGTCCTCAATAGAAGTGATTAGCATGCCTTCATCCTCCTTCACCCTAGGGTATCCCCTATAGTATTGGTCAATCACTTGATCCACCATACTTTGGCCACCCAAGGATGAGCTAGACTCCCACCCAATCCCTCAAATAGGTATCCCATTTAAGAAGTAAATATTGAAATGATCGAGAGGCACAATATCATCACCCACCACGAACCATCCAAGCTAGTCACTCTAGATATATTATATGGTAGTTCAATATCAACATTGGGTAATCGTAGAACATCAAAATCCCCACATGACATAAGTTTTGTCAAATATTTGGGTGGATCACCACCTCCAACTGCAAGGCATTGAAATGACACTCATGCCACTCAATTTCCATATCAAATTATGTAACCTACAAGATAAACCAAGTACAAAAGGTGTTATTAAATCAACATAATATATCCATATAAAATAATATGGAAATGCACAACCGTGTGGTTTTTTTGCAAATAGTCATGTGGTCACACGAGTTACTAGACTTATGACCTACATGGTTGTTGAATATTGTAACTTCTAAGAATATTATATTTGTATATTATTTATTCCGGAGATGTTCCATACCTCCGATGTGATTATACTATGAATCCGGAGATGTTTATTCCTCCGAATTGGTTGTGGTAACTAGGGTTATTAGACCCACCATGTGGGGGTCGGCCCAGTCAGTTATAATAGGGTATTTAACCTAATGGTTAAATACGAGCCTACATGTACTTGTGTAAAATACATGTCAGTGTAGTGTATAAATAGAGGAGGTATGTTCCTCATTTGACACACACACACTTGAGAGAGGCGCACTTATGGAGGAGAGGTCTGCTATGGTGGAGAAGGAGATCATGTCTTTGGTTTGCATCTTTGTATATTGCTGGTCATCTATATTGAGGAAGCTTTACTGGGTTTTCTACCCCATGAGGGTTTCCCAGGATAAATCTGTGTCTCTTGTGTTTATGCTATGCTTGTTGTTTCTTCAGTGATCCTGTATATGCTATTATTGTGAAATGGAATGTAATGCTGCTATTTTCTGTCTTAGCATATTAAATTTTAACATGGTATCAGAGCTAACTTGAAGGAAGACAAGGTATGGCACTTATGACACTTGCTTTACTTACGACAATTTGAAGGTTAGGGTTTTACATAGCAAAAACCAGTCATCGTGGAACTTTCGCTATAAATCCATTTCTGCGAAGTTTCAGGGTCTGAAAAGTTTACAGGTCGAAGATAACATCCACAGGTACCTTGTGTCCAAAGGGAACCCTCATATTCGTTGCACTTTATAAGTTATGATCAGTACAAGTTAGGGTTTCTGCCTCTTCCAGATCTCAGTCAAAATCAGGTCACCTTGGAAAAAAGGTCATAACTTGGGCTAGGAAGCTCCAAATGAAATTTTGTAAGAAGTTACAGGTAGTACATAGACTGTACTATCTCAGGAAACTTTTTTAGAGGCCGAAGGTGAACCAGTGACACGTGGAACGCCGTACAAGTTCGATCTCCTGTTTTATCCCATAAACAGGTCACGTTGCAACACTTGGCATAACTCTCTCTCAGAGAGTCCAATTGAGGTCATACCTATCAAGATGGAAAGATAACAGAGCGAGCTATCTCAAAAAAAGTTTTCAGAGGCCGAAGTTCAAACAGTGACACGTGGCATGCCGTACAAGTTCGCTCTCCTGTTTTATCCCATAAACAGGTCACGTTACGACACTTGGCATAACTCTCTCTCAGAAAATCCAATTGAGGTCAGACCTATCAGGATGGAAAGATGACAGGTCAGGATACTGCAAAAAAAAATTTCAGACCCTGTGGAGAATAAATTTCAGATTTATAGCAGAAACAATCAGGTGCATATTTTTGTCAAAACAGAATTATTTTTGGAGCACCTTTATTCATGGCTTCCGGAATTTAGGGTTTCGGAGAAAGTTAGAATTTTTGGAATCGGAGTCCACGACTGAATGCTACTCAGGAAAATTGAAATTTAGAGACCAAGATCGAATTTTTTGGTTGGGTAGAAGACCAGGCTTCATCAAACCCTAGTTCGGGTTCCTGTCCAGAAGATCCAGAAGTTTCGAAGGCAATTTTGAGGGGTCAAATTTTGGAGATTTCAAAATTGAAGAATGCTAGGTTGATAAGCTCAGCAAGACACATTCTTCCATCCATTCAGAAGTGTGAAAGTCAAAGATTGAATTTTTAGGGTTTCTCTAACAAACCCTAATCAAGCTCCAGATCAAGTTTCAGGGGGAGTTGAGGCTAAGGCCTTACATAAGAAGACTACAAAAGGTCTCGATAGGTATGACTTAAGGAGGTTCAGGTATGCCTTGAAATATGATTCTTGATTAAGTTCATAATGTGTTTGTCTTCATGTTATTTATTAGTACAATCTTGATTAATTGTCTTATCACCCTAGTAACAATATGAATGCATGTGAATGATCGAAGACATTCATTGATTAGGGCTATATGATTGTACTTATGCATTATGGTGTTGTGTAAGGTTGATGTTGTCTGCTAACAAGACACAGGTACATCACAAAAGACAAATCAAGTTCCATGACCATGACAACATGAATACAAAGACTCACGAGGTATGTATGACTTTGTTATATTATGTTTAACCTACGAGACATGCAGGTTCTAGCTCAGGATCTCTAAATCATTGAAGAGATTGTTTAGGTATGTTGTACATAACTAAGCAGGTATACTAATCCAGGTATGTTTTCCTATGTCATGTTAGAATCTTACCTTGTGTAAGTATACTTGGTATGATTGGTTAGTAATCAAGGGTTTATGCATACTAGATCAAACAAGAATATGCATGAGTAAAAGAAGACTTCTTTGAAACCCTGAATACTAATGATCATGACTGTACATATTCAAGATTATTTAGAATTAGAATGTTTTGATAATATTGAGAATATACTAATGAATGTATGTTTGTGTATGAGATCATGAGGATGACACTAGTGTACACTTGAGCATGCACAGTGGTACAGAATGAATAGAAGTTCAGAAGACATACAGAAGATCAAGTGGGAGACAACCACACAAACATAAAAGATAAGTATTTGAGTTGTTATTAGAAATAGTAAATGATATTGCTTGTATGCATATTTGTATTCCTAGGATATATCATGCTGAGTGTAAACATTCATAAAGCATTGAACAGTATACTACTAATATGCATATGATTGGTAAATTGGACAAACATTCCATTGTTGCTTGTCTAGAATGAAACCTCTTTGCAGACATACTGAGAGTTGTGCACACTCTCGATAGTATGTTCTGGTAGAGATGGAAGGCATCTAGATAGCCACTGTATGCATACAGGATATGGGAAAGTGTTGTGCCAAAGTATTGGTCAAAATAGT
This sequence comes from Larix kaempferi, assembly GCA_027924585.1. Classification (NCBI taxonomy): domain Eukaryota; kingdom Viridiplantae; phylum Streptophyta; class Pinopsida; order Pinales; family Pinaceae; genus Larix; species Larix kaempferi. The sequence goes on from BSBM01000014.1 coordinate 3,161,812, forward strand.
TGCATAAATATGTAAATGATATCTGTATGCATAGTAGGTTATCATATGATTTGATGATTATGAAGTATTACTAATCATGTACTTAATTTTGATTTGTAGGAAAGATCATGATGAATTATGAACTCTGAACAAGCGATGGATGTTCAACAAAAGATTTACAAATCAAACACACTATAGAAAGCTTGTCGTTAAGAGATTCTCTTAGAAAGAGGAAGAGAATCATGATGAGATGTTTTGCTCCAAGGGACTAGATAAGACCATTCTCTTAATAATGTAATCAGGTTCTATATGGGTTCCCAGGATCGGTAGTCAATTGATGAGATTATTGATCATCATGGGTGATGTGGATCTCAACCTTTTCTACAAGGTTGAATATGGGTTCTATACACATATGACATGGATGAAAGAAGGAACTCACCACAGAGTTCGAATGATTTTGAGTCTCATATTAGTAGACCCATCTGACGAGAGATGGCACAGATAGATATGCAGAAGATCACTCAATGCTGAGTGTGAATAATGGACAATTGACAGCTTCATGACAAAGCTTGGGCTTTACTAGAAGTAAAACTGTTCCTAACCTTTACCTTAAGGTTGTGGATGATGAACCTATCATACCATTATTGTATGACGATGATCTCTTTCTGACAAGGAATGAGAAACAAGTCATGAAAATGGCTGCAGAAATGAAAATGAAAGATCTCGGATTAATGCACTACTTCTTAGGTCTAGAAGTATGGCAAGATCCAAAAGGAATCTTTTAAATCAAGGTAAGTATGCTGTGAAGTTTCTAAAAAGATTTGATATGTTGGAGTATAAAGCCATGGCCACTCCCATGGACTCCAACTTGAAGTTGTTAGTTAATGACTCATCGTATTTAGTGGACCTAACCCTATATAGACAAATCATTGGGTCATTGATGTATTTAACAAATACTAGGCCAGATATATGCTTTGCTGTAAATACCCTAATTCAGTATCTAGTAGAACCTAGAAAGGTTCACTTAATAGCTACAAAGCATGTAGTGAGGCACCTAAAAGGTACATTAGATTTTTGGTCTATATTATCTTGGAGGTCATGAACTCCGTTTACATGGTTACTCAGATTCTGATTGGGCAGGAAGTGTCTCAGACAGAAAGAGTACATCAGGTGGATGTTATAGTCTTGAATCTACCATGATCTCATGGTTCAGCAAGAAACATTCTAGTGTGGCTCTCAGTACTGCTGAAGTAGAATATATGGCTGTCTGCTCTGCTAGTTGTGAAGCAGTATGGCTTCAGAAGCTTTTATATGGAGTGTTTGACTTAGAAATGGATCCCACTGTGATTATGTGTGATAATCAAAGCTGCATTAAGATGTCTGAATATCCTGTGTTCCACAATAAGTCAAAACACATTGAGATCCGATACTTCTATATACAAGATATGGTGCAGAGGGGAGCTATCAAGCTCGAGTATATAAGCACTGAGGATCAGATTGCCAATATCCTGACTAAACCTTTGTCTCGAGTAAAGTTTGAATACTTCCGAGACAAGCTTGGTATAGTCCAGAAGGACCCTCCTCGAAAGGGGGAGTAGTATAGTATCTGATAACAAGTCTGTCCCTTCATTTTTGTTGCACTTAGTTACTTAGAATTATTTAGATTTAGAACTCTTATATCTTTTACCTTTGATGACAGATGTATTAGTGAGAATACATGCTAAATGTATACATGTTTTGATGTTAGATGTATTAGTGAGAATACATGCTAGATGTATACATGTTTTTGATGTGATGTATATATGTTTTGATGTTAGATGTATTAGTGAGAATACATGCTAGACGTATACATGTTTTGATGTGATGTATAGTTGTTTTGATGTTAGATGTATTAGTGAGAATACATGCTAGATGTATACATGTTTTGATGTGATGTATACATGTTTTGATTATACATGTTAGATGTATACATGTTTTGGTGTGATGTATACATGTTTTGATTAGTGATGTATACATGTTTTGATGTGACACATGCTCTTGGATATTTGTACCTGTATAGATGAGAATACAGATGAGGATTGGATCATCCCTGGACTTTCAGTCCTAAAGAGAGTCGTAGACGTGAGGTCTCCGAGAATGAAGTCCTTAGTGGACAGTTGAGGGGATTGGATCATCCCTGGACTTTCAGTCCTAAAGAGAGCCGTAGACGTGAGGTCTCCGAGAATGAAGTCCTTAGTGGAAAGTTGAGGGGATTGGATCATCCCTGGACTTTCAGTCCTAAAGAGATCCGTAGACGCGAGGTCTCCGAGAATGAAGTCCATAGTGGACAGTTGAGGGGATTGGATCATCCCTGGACTTTCAGTCCTAAAGAGAGCCGTAGACATGAGGTCTCCGAGAATGAAGTCCTTAGTGGACAGTTGAGGGGATTGGATCATCCCTGGACTTTCAGTCCTAAAGAGAGCCGTAGATGCGAGGTCTCTGAGAATGAAGTCCTTAGTGGACAGTTGAGGGGATTGGATCATCCCTGGACTTTCAGTCCTAAAGAGAGTCGTAGACGTGAGGTCTCCTAGAATGAAGTCCTTGGTGGACTTGAGGGGATTGGATCATCCCTGGACTTTCAGTCCTAAAGAGAGCCGTAGACGTGAGGTCTTCGAGAATGAAGTCCTTGGTGGACTTGAGGGGATTGGATCATCCCTGGACTTTCAGTCCTAAAGAGAGCCGTAGACGTGAGGTCTCCGAGAATGAATTCCTTGGTGGACTTGAGGGGATTGGATCATCCCTGGACTTTCAGTCCTAAAGAGAGCCGTAGACGTGAGGTCTCCGAGAATGAAGTCCTTGGTGGACTTGAGAGGATTGGATCATCCTTGAACTCAAGTTCTAAAGTGATCCGTAGACAGGTGTCTCCGAGAATAGAGGATAGGACTGCATCGTCCCTGGACCTTGGTTCAAAATGCACGTGATTGGATTAATCATCCTTAGATAGTAAATCCAGGAAGGATAGTCTTAAATGTGATTGTGATTGGATTAATCATCCTTAGACAGTAAATCCAGGAAGGATAGTCTTAAATACGATTATGATTGGATTAATCATCCTTAGACAGTAAATCTAGGAAGGATAGTCTTAAATGCGATTGTGGTTGGATTAATCATCCTTAGACAGTAAATCCAGGAAGGATAGTATTAAATGCGATTGTGGTTGGATTAATCATCCTTAGACAGTAAATCCAGGAAGGATAGTCTTAAATGCGATTGTGGTTGGATTAATCATCCTTAGACAGTAAATCCAGGAAGGATAGTATTAAATGCGATTGTGGTTGGATTAATCATCCTTAGACAGTAAATCCAGGAAGGATAGTCTTAAATGCGATTGTGGTTGGATTAATCATCCTTAGACAGTAAATCCAGGAAGGATAGTCTTAAATGCGATTGTGGTTGGATTAATCATCCTTAGACAGTAAATCCAGGAAGGATAGTCTTAAATGCGATTGTGGTTGGATTGATCATCCTTAGACAGTAAATCCAGGAAGGATAGTCTTAAATGCGATTGTGGTTGGATTGATCATCCTTAGACAGTAAATCCAGTAATTCTGAAAGGAAGGATAGTCTTAAATATGATTGTGGTTGGACTAATCATCCTTAGACAGTAAATCCAGTAATTCCGAAAGGAAGGATAGTCTTAAATATGATTGTGATGAGATTGATCCAGTAATTCCGAAAGGAAGGATCATGTATATAGATGACGATGCTGATGATCGTGTGATGACGATGCTACTAATCGTGTGATGACGATGATGCTGATCGTGTGATGACGATGCTGATGATCGTGTGATGACGATGCTGCTGATCGTGTGATGACGATGCTGCTGATCGTGTGATGACGATGCTACTAATCGTGATATGACGATGCCGATGATCGTGTGATGACGATGCTAATGATCATGTGATGACGATGTTGATGATCGTGTGATGATGATGCTGATGATCGTGTGATGACGATGCTGCTGATCGTGTGATGACGATGCTGATGATCGTGAGATGACGATGCTGATGATCGTGTGATGATGATGCTGATGATTATGAGATGACGATGCTGATGATCGTGTAATGACGATGCTGATGATCGTATGATGACGATGATGCTAATCGTGATGGTCTAGATGACGATGTTGATGATCGTGAGGATCCAGACGTTGATGTTGCTATAGTTGTTCTGTACTGCAGAAGATAAAGACTCAGTACTGAAGATGTTGATGTTCCACTAACTGGTTGAGTTACTGAGGATGTTAAGAAAGCTTCCAATGATTTATAGATGTATCATGTATGATGTATAACTCGTTTCTCCTGCAGATGTTGTTATAATATCCTTCTCGTTAAGGGGGAGTGTTGAATATTGTAACTTCTAAGAATATTATATTTGTATATTATTTATTCCGGAGATGTTCCATACCTCCGATGTGATTATACTATGAATCCGGAGATGTTTATTCCTCCAAATTGGTTGTGGTAACTAGGGTTATTAGACCCACCATGTGGGGGTCGGCCCAGTCAGTTATAATAGGGTATTTAACCTAATGGTTAAATACGAGCCTACATGTACTTGTGTAAAATACATGTCAGTGTAGTGTATAAATAGAGGAGGTATGTTCCTCATTTGACACACACACACTTGAGAGAGGCGCACTTATGGAGGAGAGGTCTGCTATGGTGGAGAAGGAGATCATGTCTTTGGTTTGCATCTTTGTATATTGCTGGTCATCTATATTGAGGAAGCTTTACTGGGTTTTCTACCCCATGAGGGTTTCCCAGGATAAATCTGTGTCTCTTGTGTTTATGCTATGCTTGTTGTTTCTTCAGTGATCCTGTATATGCTATTATTGTGAAATGGAATGTAATGCTACTATTTTCTGTCTTAGCATATTAAATTTTAACAACGGTTATCTTGAAAGTGGACCAAACACCTCAACCTACACCACATTGTGGGTATCAATAGCATATGGGTGAACATTATAGCTATGTGCCCACTATAAATACCAAATCACACTACCATGTGATTATTCAAGTAAACAACTCCATTGTTTTACTGTAAGTAGTGGGATTCCCACATCCCATGTGGTCAATGACTATAGCCACTATTAGTCACATGGACATTTGACGTGGGAGATGTGTACCTATGCCACATGTCCATGCAAGTGTTCATACAACAATCACATGGTTTAGTTAGGTATTACTCGTAACCAACATCCCATGCTAAGTGCAACTATCGAGAAAATTTATGTACTATTTCACATGAAAATTCCCTTCAAACTTGTGGGATTGGGTGAAATCCTTACCAGATTTTGTAGGACTCATTGGGACCCCTAAGCTAAAAATTTTAAGGACTAACTTGGGGCTAGAAGAATCAAAATCCACCAATCCAATATCACAAAATCAATGTTGGAAGTTGTAGGGAATCCACCTACAAATGGTAACAATGAATTTCAAAATTTTGGCCCCACCCCTATTTATAGTCAAAAGTCAAATCTTCCACTGGCCCATTCAATATTTTTGTCACTATGTTTGATGCACCATCAACACCACTACGATCAGTATTGTGCACTCTTCATCATGGTGTCATTTTGTTGACACAAACCCAGTCGACAGGGGTTCCACTCACTGTCGACACATACCACGATCTCCCTAAGCACTGGTCCAGACAAGTTTAACCCCGTCCAGTGACACCTACGGAGCAAATGAAGTCTCACCCAAGATGTTCAGGAAGAGTCGACAGAACCATGTTTTCGTCTAATGAAGGAGGATTGTTGCGGCTCAACTACTCAACTTGTTGCAACATTAAAACAAATCTTATGCAATTCACCCAGATATCATTTATATTCATTGAATCATTCAACAAAAATATTCATCACAGCAAAGATAACAGTAAAGCAAATATTGCATTAAGGAAACATTGCACCATTCATATATCGCAACATGCATTACCATAACCAAACAAAAGAATCACAGGGATTGCGCAAAACAGCTTCGTCATATCATATTATCTCCGTAAAATACAGATCTCCTCAATATCTCTTGATCTCGGATACAGACTCAAAGATGCACACACTCAACATCTAAGGATCCATATAAAGATGATTCAACACTTACAACTTATGTCTATATATAGGCTTCCGCACTCACAATGCTTGTCCACTTTATAACAACTTCCTAATCGACACTTCAAGCAATTGACCCAATATCTAACTGACATGGTCCAAAATGACCCAAAACCCGCTTGTTGCAGTCAAACTGACTCAAAATTACTTAACATACGGTCCAAATGACCCAAAACCTGCATACTGCGGTATAATTAACTCAAAAATACATAAAATAATCTCCTTTAAGCCCAATTTTCCGCCTTCCACGGTATCTTCTGACGTGTCGCAGCATCCGCAATACAGCGATGCTAACTTACCAAACTGCCTGCCAATAGGCCCCCAACACAATCTTGTGGCTCACCCTTGAGCCACGCCAGCAAGACATAGTGTACTCTATGGTCTTGACTTGGAAATCCTCGTACTGCTGCTCAACTGTTGTCATCTATTCTTTTGCTTTCGTAGCCACCTCCTAACTGTTGATAACATCTTGGGGAGATGGGTGCTTAGTGAGCTTCGCTGCCACTTGTTGATGACATTCTTGCACCTCCTGTAGAACTTTGTCGGCTTTTGTCATGAACTGACCACCAACCTCCTAGAATTCCTCCAGCTGCGCAGCGCACTTCTTCTGTCGCTCGTCGTCCTTGGCGATGCACTGTTGCAGCTCTTTTAAGTCCGCAAACTTGGCAACCTACTCCATGGGTGGCATCATGTGCATTGCCACCTTTAGTGTTTCCAACTGCCCCTCTGCTTCCTGCCAAGACTTGATCAACTATTCAACCTGCTCATCTTGAACAATTCATCCCCAAAACTACACGATGTCGGCCATGAGCTTTGTGGCTGTTGTTTCCAGCTCCGCCATCTGTGTTGTTATCTCGTCAATAGCCCATTTACGGTCATCCACTTCTAGTTGAGGTGTATCGGGATTCACCAAAGATTTCAACTCCTGATTGTCATGCCGCAACTGGACAATGACAGCCCCCATTCGCTGCACATGTTGAAGCACATCCAATTCTGCAATGGGTTCCGGTACGTGGTGATGAGCCTCAGCAACGGCCATTTCTACCCACACACTTTCATCCCACATATGGGCCTTCTCTGCAATGAGGTGATCTTGTTCTTTTTTCAGTTCTTTGATCACTCGAGCCTTCTCAGCTCATTCTTTCTTGATGTCCTCTTCTAGCTCATCCATAGCCTTCCGCGTTGTAGCAGCCCTTCCTGTTAACTCTATGATTACTTCCTTCGTAGCTGCCTCGCTCTATTGCAACCACAGATACTTACCACTAATCTCGTGCATTCTGTTTGCCATTTCCCGGCTAGCAACCGTCTGCGTAGTTGTCAACCCTTGTGCTGGAAATGCGTTGATGGTTATGGTCACTTTCTTCAACTACTGCAGCAAGGACTTCAAAGCCTCATCATCAGTCACAATCGTAGTCGGGGGAATCTCCACATTCCTGACCCACGGCTCAATGCTGATTGTGCCGACTGGCTGAGCCAATGCTTCTTCGGGTGCCTTCCTCGAAACGATATCGTACAAGGAGTCCATACGAGTAGTGAGCGCATGGAACCCTTCATCTGTCTTCACCGTCATCTATTGAGCCACTGCGGTGGATGCATCAGTGATTGCTTGTATTAGTCATCCCAAATGGGCTTCCGATGACAGGGGCAGCCCACTGATTGTTGCATGGTCCTGGTGCCTTTTTGTTTTGCCTTCTTCAAGGTCCCAATCACTTTCATCAGCTCTCGGTGTCTTTATCAATTCTTGATCTGAGTCATGATGAATCTGCTGGTCCTATGCTGATAGTCGATCGTCTGGGCCTTTCGCCGATTCTCCAACCTCAATCTCTGCCAACCCCATGGGCTCGCACCATTTCGACAGCCAATAGTTCACAATGGCATCTAGCACTTCAATTTTCACTTTTTAAGGGGTCAAAAACCATTGCTTACTGGGGTTGCATTGGGCTTGCACATAAATGGCGTGTAGCCGAAACACAAACACCATAATCGACGTAAACTTTGATGTGGTTTCCTTAGATATCTACGGCACCTGTACTACTGCATCATAGAGCATCTCCCAATAAAACCAGAACTGCAACGCGCACTCCCGGAGTTGCTCTTGCTGGTGTACCCACAACAAGTTTTGATATCGTGCACCCCAACGCTCTTTCGCAGCTTCAACCTCCATACCTTGATAAGTGCTGGGCTCCTTCCAGGCCACAAAGGCGATCAAAATTAACAGCCAACTATATGTGAAGGATCCCTTCCCATCTTGGATAGTGGTGGCATCCTCTGCCAATTGGTTCAGCAGAAACAAGGACCAATTAATCTGGACACCTTCCACGCATTACTCTACGCATGCCACGATCCCCAAATTGCACTAATTAGGTCGACTGCCCCGAACCACCTTGCAGGACAATATCTTGGTGCCGGTGAGAACTACCTTATCATTAATACTACTGGTGCGATAACCACGGCCATCTCGTTCCATCTCATAGCGGTCAACCAACTGCTTCACCCTCTTTTTTTCATTCTCCTTCCCGCGTAAGTATTGCGACTGGTCTACCCCATCTTTGGGAAATCCGGTAATGGTCGCAATTAGGTCGACAGTGACCAGAATCTCTTTGTCCAGCCACAATGAACCATTGTGGAAGCAAGTCAGCAGCTGCTTCACACAAGCGTTAACCTCCGACAGTCATCTGAAATGAGACATGTTTATAAGGCCCAACAAGCCATCCTGGTTTAGCCCCAGTGCCCAGTCTTGTGGAATCGGTGTTGTAGTGAGCTTCGACCCTGGCACATAGGGGTCCGACGTAATTTATGGATAGGCCACCATATCATGATCATCATATTTTAGGTGCGTCAATGCTGGCACAATATCAGTAGAGCACTCCATTCCAGCAGGGAGCGCTGGTAGCCTTAATGGATACCCTTGATTTTTGTTCACTTTGCGTGGTGGTGCACCTGGCCGACTAGGGGGGACATACCCAAGGATGTCGGCAGTAGACAATCCCTCCCATGTGGCAGACTCATCAATTCTCCAGCTGAACTGTCCCACCTGCACTTGAACCTATCCTGCCACCACAGTGGATGACCTGAGCTGCTGCTTGCTCTACGGGGACTCAGAATGCTGACCTCCCCGACGCTTCTTGGTGATAACTGACACTCCAACCGACATGTTGGAAACTTCCTCTTCAATATTTACTTCCTCCTCCTCAACAACAATAGGACTGAAGGGAGACTCTACTTCGCTGGAGATGTCAACTGTCTTTAGCTCGCCTGGCATACCTAACTCAACTCGTCGAAACCTCAAGGGATGGAGCAACACCACTCACAATCTTAACTCAACGCACAACACACGTATGCCGCAAGTTCAACTAAACCTTTCCCAACTCACAACTGCTCTCACCCATCAGCAACAATGCTCTACAACACTGCACAATCTTGCACACTTAACAACTGAATTCTCTTGGTGCCTTCCGACCAGTTTTGACCCGTTCTTATTGCATCCAACCCAATCCTTCGTAATCATCACTAAATCCCGCATTAACTCAGCCTAAATTCTGTATTGATTGCCCAAATCCATCGTCGATCTTGTCAGTCGATCGACCGGATCCGCCATTAATGCCCATCATTCAAATAAGCGTCATTAATTAACTGTCTTAACTTTTGGCATTTATTACTGATTTGACCCAATCGTGACCCTGCCACTGTCACGGAACGCTCCTAACTTGTGGCACAAGCCTCCCTACTTGTGCATTCTGCTCCTATCGGTGCACGATCCTGCCACCAATCAATCTGCAAAAGTTTTTTTTTTCCCAATGCGACTCAGGCATCGCACTATTCCAATCCCTACCGATAGGGCTTCAACCTAATGCCATTAATCAACTTTGGGAGCATCGCTCCTTCCAACTGTTTCAACTGTATTGCGCCTCCTGAAGTGATGCTACTGATGCGATATGGACCAAGCCAATGCATCTGCAATTTTCTTGGACGTTTCATAAACTTACTGTCATACAATAGCACCAAGTTGCCCTACTGAAATTGTTTGTTTTCGATGTGGCGATTGTGCCAAGCCTTCTGGCGATCATTCTCCACCCCCTGGTGGAATCCTGCAATAAAGCGATCTTCCTCCAGCTGTACTAACTGCTCTAGATGTTCTTATAATGCTGCTGCAGCATCCATACAAGTCGAGGCCGCTATGCGCAGACTCAGAACGATGTACTCCATTGGCATAATTACTTCTTATCCATACACTAACTTGAATGGTGTTTTCCCTGTCAGTTGTTTACATGTGGTGCGATACGCCCACAACACTGTTGGGATTTTCAGATCCCAGTCATTGTTGTTCGCATTGCACACCTTTGTCAACACATGCTCCAATATCTTGTTGAAAGCTTCCATCGTGCCACTTGCCTGCGGATGATATGGCGTACTCTTCTGATGTTGTATCTGCAGTTCCTCCATCAATGCGCTGATGGTGTGATTGAGAAAGTGGCTTCCTTGATCACTCAGCAATATCTTGGGGCAGCCGAAGCGAGTGACAATTTCGTCGAACAAAAACCACACAGTCGTGGCCGCGGAACAATCAACGATTGGTGCAGCCTCCGCCCATCTGGTCAAATAATATGTCACCGTGATGATGTATCTTGCACTAGTGCGCTTCCCTGGGGGATTGATTGGTCCCACAAAATCCACTACCCATTTGTCGAATGGCTACAGTGTTAGCTGAGGCATCAATGACATCTCATCTCTCCTGGATGGCTTCCTGATTCTCTGACAAACATCGCAAAACTGCGCATAGTCGGTCGCATCATTGTGCAGTGTGGGCCACCAGAGCCCTGCATGAAGCACCTTCCTGGCAGTTGCACGACCACCATAGTTCCCTCTAGCCACACCTACATGTGCTTCTGAAAATATCTGTGCTTGCTCATGTGGCAAGACACACCGTCGCAATATCTCATCTGCGCCCATGTTGTATAACTCTCCTACGATTAGCTGGAAATCTATAGCCTTGACTACCAACTGCTTCTTCTGACTAGTGGTGAATTCTTTTGATGCAGTACATGTCACCAGAAACTGAATGATACCAGCATCCAATATGTGATCAAGTTCTACCTTGACCCTCTCCTTATGTCACGGATTCAGCTGGTAGGGTCGCTGCCTAATCGGTTTAGCATCTGGTTTCAAGGGGATCTTCATCTCACCTAAATCACCCAAGATATCTTTCATCTCATAAAACTTTGTAGGAAAGAGGTCTTAGAATTCATGCAGCAAATCAGTGACCTTTCCCATCATCTCATCATCCCAATAATCTCCAACATTTGCGAACTTGGGAGTGGCCTCCATCCCAATATTGATCTTACGGAGCTTCAATGGCTGGTTGATCAGATCACTTGGTGCATCAGGTGTGATCACATTGCGGCTTCCTTCAGACTCGGGAATATTGATATTCCACGGATCATCACCATCTTCAGGCCCACCGGTGACATTGTAGCATTCCATCATGGATTTCATCTGGCAGTGCGCATGCGGATCCGTAGGATATGCGACTGAGAAAACCTTCAGAACCACATCGCAGATGAGCTGCAAAGCATTGTTGACATTAGGGTTGGCATCCGCGAAGCTGAAGGTATGAGTGAAGCATACCGTCAACTCCACCCAAGTGGTAATTTCTCCTCGCAACTCGGCTACAGTATACCAGGATCGTGACATCTCATCTAAAGTATGGATAAAGGCATGGACCCAGTCATGTCGCGGTTGTGATGCCCACAATGTTTGACATTCCTTCAGATGACTTCCAAGGTTATTTCGACCATCATATTTCCTTATGTGGTAGACCTCGGTATCGCCGAAATGAACCATCATCAATCTCTTGCATTGTGACCATTCATTAATTGATTTCTTGTGTGTCCCCCACAAGCATGTTAGAGCAGCCTTCAGTGCTTCTTCTAATGCCAGCAATCGCTGGGGTTCTAAAACGCTTTCCTCGAACTCTGCAAGAAAGTTGGACAAACCAGGCAACCCCTCATATACTGGAAGTGTAACCGTTTCAGTCGCAACATGGCATAATGCTTGCATGACTAACCCGCACTTGCGGAGCGATACCTCATGTAAGCGATTCTTCCAGTGTTCTAATGCATCATTAGAGTTGGAAGATGCAGAGCTTTTACTGTGCCATCCAAGCTCACCGTTGGCAGTCGGATGAATATAGTCTTCGGAAATATTGAATGCATGGTCCCATCCACTGGGATCATCGTCCTTCACTGGCTCAATGTATCTGCGTCCTTCAGCCGAATCCAAAGGGGCTATGACTTAGAGATCAGGGTTTTCAAAAGTCATCATCTGCTGCTTGAAGTTGATTATCGCTCCTCTATCATTAGCCCATCTGATCCCTAGCAATGCGGGATACGAGCTTCCTCCTTCAACCACTTCGATGATGTCAAAGTCAGCGTAGGTCTTCATGCCCTCAATTTCCACCACTAGGTGTGGGACTCTCCCAATTGGTGTCACCTTAGCATGATTAGATAACCAGAGCTATACAGGAGACCAGCTCAATGGGGGGCTCCCCATTTTCTGCCATGCTTGCTTGGTTAAGATGTTGACATCCGAACCAAGATCCAGAATAATTGAATCGACATCATAGTCCCCAATTTGTATGTTCATGTGCATCTCCTTACCGGTCTTTTGTCCCTGTAAGGAGTTTACCGCGGACTCTTTCCATCCCCTAGTTGGTCATGCAGCAACCCCTCGATCTCAGCTAGAGCATCAGGATTGCTTTCCAACAATAAGCAGCTCTTGAAAATTTCTGCAAGGTTCCAGACGGCGCCGATGGACCTACCTTTGTAGTAGCATCAAAACCAGGGGGCATGTCGCAAATGATAGCGTTACCGCGGTCCTGTTCCATCGCGCGACGCACCTGAAAGAATGCATCATGTTCGGATTCCATGTCAAATGAGACCTTCTTCTGCCCGGCCAGTTGAATAAGCGGTTGTGAGCTATCCCCTCCTATTACTGCACCTCCCCGCGTGATGACTGCGACAGCTGCATCCTATGGCCTTGGCTCCGCAGAAATTGTTGCAACACTCACACCCTAATTCTGGTTTAGTGGTGGATTCCCCAGTTGGTTCACATTCGGATTAGCATTCTGATTTGGGCATTGGTTCTGGTTCTGCGCTGGTTGCTGCACTTGATTCTGTACTGGCTGCTGCACCTGATTCTGATCCTGCAATTGTGAAATATTCCCTTGTTTCCATCGTGCAATCAACTACGGGAAGTTCTCCACTATATGATCTATAACAAAGAAAAACATACACTGTGTCTGCAAGAGTGGGCAATCGCGTTGATAGTGCCCCCATACCGCACAGTGATAACAATGAACAAGTCCACGACCTCCTCATCCTCCTCCGCAACCAAATCATCAGCCACGTCTACCCTGGAATCCACCCTATTGTTGGTACTGCAGTTGGTTGTACTATTGCTACATAGGAGTTGGTTGCATGCCCTACCCTTGCTGTGCATACTGCGCTTGTTGAACATACTGTGGCTGCTATGGATCCATTTGCATCGGAGCATATTGCGGCATAGACTGTTGTGGTTGTTGTTGCGGTACAAATTGTACCTACGGTTGAGGTAGCGGTTGGGCTACCTATGGCTGCGGTTGCGGTTGTTGTACGTCACGCTGATCGTCTTTTACATAAAATGCATCGTACGTTCTCTCATGAAGCAACCCATATGCCTGGCAATCTTTGTCGTCATGTCCCACAGATTTACAAAATGTGCAATATAGATTCATCGGTTTGGTGACCATCTTCTGCATGTATGGACATTCCTCATGGCGGTGCCCATATACCTGACAAACGTGACACCATGGCATGCCACCACCACTCAACGGGTTTGGTGCTCCTGAAACTTGATAATTGTGGAAGTCAGGGCAATATTCATTAGTATGCCCTTCTCCTCGACATCATGTACACCATACTTCTTCGCGCTGCTTCTTGCCCTTCTTCAGATCTTGTAGCTTTATGGTCAAGTTAGCCAGCTGTGTCTATATCTAAGACATCCCAGCTGCATTTTCACTAATCGGCGACGCTTCCAACTGCATTGCAATCTCCAAAGCTTCACTGGGCGTCGTAATGTTCTGTTGCATCAGTGGTAGTCGAATATGCAGTAGCAGTGTCACGATGCACCACTCTTCATGTTGTACAACACTCGTATCAAAACTAACCGTCGCCATCAACATCTTGAACCGCTGGTCAAAATCCCACACCGTCTCATTGGGATACTGCTTAATTTCTTTCAATTCTGTAATATATTGTGCTTCAGACTTGGGTTTTCTGAATTCTACAATCAAACCATCCCTGATGTCATCTAGTGTCTTCTGCGGAGCTCCTGTAGGAACTAGAACAAACTTCATAAACAAATCTAATGCGCGACCTCTCAGAGTTGTCACTAACTATCCTTTCTTAGCATTATCATCAGTGATCTGTTTTACGGTCCATACCGCTTCACACAAAAACCAGTATTGCTCTGGGTCATCTTTCCCATTCCTGTGGAAGAGCGGCAATTTATCGTCCTCGCCCGCCATCCTAGGCTTCCTTCCTACTGTCGCTGAACTACTAGCAATCAAGTTTTGTTGACCCGGTGGGGTGGAAGTTGTGTTTCTTACCAGTTGAAAGATAGTGAGCAGAGGTGTGGGTACGTTGCTTCTAGGGTTTGGTCTTGCCTCTATCCTGGGCATAGCCTGGTTGTCCTTGTCCAAATTGTGAGGTCACTTCGTCCCGTGTGGTCTTCCTTTGCGAACTTGTGATTCGATCGCAGCAGGACCTTCTCCTGTCCTCTGCCTCTTTTCATGTTGAAACCTCGCTCCTCCCCTTGTAAGACCACTCTCTTCCTCGGCTTCTCTCACAGTCTCATCATGACCTTCACCCATCTACCCCTTATCATTCCATGTACCACCCCCCTGCCATCGCGATACCCACAGCCTCTGCCCACCAGGTTTTTTACTGATCTAGATACATCTTCATTATACCCTTCTCACAAATAAGCATCTTAATGGACAGTTGGAGCGATAGTAGAAACCTTCCCTGGGGTTCGTGAAAGAAATATCTTTTAGCTTCACTATAGGACTTTTGCGTATCAACCGCAAATTCACTGATATACCCTTCCAATATGCTATAGAGCCACACTTTGACATCTCACGACGCTTTGTTGTTGACTTCCTACAGTTCTTGGATCAACTCCGGGGTCCAAGTCGTCGACTCACCACCTTGGAAGTTCCTCTTCTGAAAGGTCAACTTCGCCAACCACTTGTACAAAATGACTGGGAATTCACAGAAAAACCATTCGTGCGGACCGTTGTGAATATATCTTCCCACCCACTGATCTACTGTCAGTCGAGTGTTTTGACTTTCTTCTTTAGCAAATTCCTGCAACTTCTGGTCAAAACAAATCTGTATCTCCGGTTGCGTCGGATGCCACAACATATCCTCCTTTCACTTCGCACACAGTCCCAGCAATGGAACCATTTGTTGACACAAACCCAGTCGACAGGGGTTCCACTCACTCTCGACACATGCCGCAATCTCACTGAGAACTGGCCCAGACAGGTTTAGCCCCGTCCAGTGACACCTGTCGAGTAGATGAAGTCTCACCCGAGATGTTTAGGAAGAGTCAACGGAACCATGTTTCCGCCGAATGAAGGAGGATGTTTGCGGCTCAACTACTCAACTTGTTGCAACATTAAAACATATCTTATGCAATTCACCTAGACATCATTTATATTCATTGCATCATTCAACATAAATATTCATCACAGCAAAGATAATAGTAAAGCAAATATTGCATTAAGGAAACATTGCACCATTCATATATCACAACATGCATTACCATAACCGAACAAAAGAATCACAGGGATTGCGCAAAACAGCTTCATCATATCATATTATCTACACACAAAACCCAGATACATTACCTCTGCAAAATACAAATCTCCTCAATATCTCTTGATCTCGAATACAAACTCAAAGATGCACACACCCAACATATAAGGATCCATATAAAGATGATTCAACACTTACAACTTATGTCTATATATAGGCTTCCTCCCTTACAATGCTTGTCCACTTTCTAACAACTTCCTAACTGACACTTCAAGCAATTGACCCAATATCTAACTGAATTGGTCCAAAATGACCCAAAACCCGCCTGATGCGGTCCAACTGACTCAAAATTACATAACATACGGTCCAAATGACCCAAAACCCGCATACTATGGTGCAATTAACTCAAAAATACATAAAATAATCTCCTTTAAGCCTAGCTTTCCGCCTTCCGCGGTATCTTCTGACGTGTCCCAGCATCCGCGATGTAGCGATGCTAACTTACCAAACTACCTTCCAACACATTTTCTTTATTCACCATAGAATCCATCTACACCTTGTTTTTCAACAATTTCTCAAGTATGGTCACCTATTGTTGATTCTATTTTCATTGTTGTATTTCTTAGCATGAGTACTATTATGCCATGGTATTTGTTTCACGTGTGTACTATTTCAACTAAACATGTTCTTTTTCACCCACATGTCAACAAATGCCTCAACATGTATATCTATTCAAATTTACATATAAGATTTGTATTCTCTCCATATACATTCCATATATACAATTGTCCCACCGATATCCTTAAGGTTCTCCTCTCTTGATATTATGCATTATAGACTTCATTTCAACATGCCTTTTTCGAGTAGTCGAATTATACCATCATGGTTGTGCGTGCCATTAAAACCTCTTATATCACGGCACCCATTCCATATCACCATAAGATCCAAGATTCCAACAACCCACTGTCTCACTAAGAATTCCACATACTTATTTTTTAATGTATATTGTTTGCCACAACCATCATATCCCTATGCACTTTTGGGTTACAATTTAATGGCCACTCATCCCATCCATGATTAGTAGACTATTTATGTTCCTCTGAATCTCATCCACCTTCAAGAGGGCCCATGATGGGTCCCTTCCCTATGATTAAAACATATAATTGCCTCATCATCCCCGTAGGGATTCTCTGCATACTCTTTACTCATCGACACTCATATTTCGTTTATAAAAATTACCCTCAATCTTTTATTCATTTGTAAAATAAAATCATTGATTGACATAAAAAAATGAGGAATTTTTATGTACTCTTATTTTTGTTTCTAGCAGAAGCACCCTTGGTCACCCTTTATCGAAGTATTTTCAACATGTCACCTACCATCACCTTCATTTGTTATCACTATCACCCTACCACATGAGCCTCTCACTCATCCCAATTTGACATCACTATGTGATACCTATTGTACAATTTATTCATTCCATTGACCCCCTCAACCCCTAGTTAAACTCTGCACAACTGTTTGAATATTTTTTCCCATTGTTAGCCACCTCTCTCACTCCGATCAAGGGAAATCATGAGCCTCACTCTTACCATTTTTTTTCCTATTATGTCACCACACTAGTTAGTTACAATATGTTATTAGTCCCCATTAGTGAGATCCTTATCTAGTAATTTTCCTTATCTCTCATCAACTTCATCATAGTACATTTTGAGATTGATGATAGTAGTATTAGTATGTTGGTTACCCTTGACATCAATGAAGGGTTAGTCTCAAACTAAGAAAAGATAATCGTTATATCTCTTTTAATCAATAGTCTCCTCTATGTTTTAAGTCAATGCATTTATGACATCAAGGGGAGTCATATGTTCTAATGGTTGTAGGGTTCTCAGATATGCTTGAATAATTCCATATGTGATATTATGGATTGCCACCTCACACCTTCACCAATATTTAAGTCTCCCACCCTTGTGGGATTGTTCGAGATCGTGTAAATTTTAACCCCTAGGATTCATTTCCATAACATTAGGATGTCAAGAACATATACTTAGGTAAGGAATTGAAACCAACTTCAACCTTACCACAACAGTTCATAGAGCTGACCCCTTAGTATCCTCTCATTGTAATTTAATTAGGAATAATTTCACAAGCATTGAGATGTCAGTCTCATTTTTATAAAACCATTATTTATATCACACCTATCAAGTTGTTACTTCATGGAATATACAACACTCCCACACAAACAAACCTTTGTTCTAAAAAATGTCTCCCTTACTCTCCTAGTTATATAATATCAACAAGAAGAAACGATGATGTATTTCGTCTATCTAGGTCCCTCCCAACCTCATACATCTAGGGGAATATATTATCACTTGCATTTCACACACCTATGAAATTTCAAGAATTAGCATTCATGATTGAAAGATATCGTAAACATACAACATGTAGATCACAAGGCTTCGATTTTACCAAAAATCTTCATGTCGAATAAAGTTGTTTTAGCATAATCAAACATTGTTGACATGCAGATATATAAATCATATCAAATGTTAAGAAATAACAAATTATAATAGAACAAGTAGTATAATACTTATCTTATTCCAACTGTGTCTATAGTAATGATATCTATTAAACATATTTATAGACATCTAATGATGAAATCACCCTTGAGTAAGACTATGAAGTGATAAGTGAAAAAGAACTATCTATTGAGTATTGATTTCCCACACAACCCAAATTATATTGTTCACAATTTAGAAAATGTATCACCACCATTTCCTTTAAAATATCAAGTGATTGTCAGTAAATGATGAACTTATTCCTCTCAACCAATCACAACATAGTGATGAATTATCACTTTATTACTTGCATGATACCCAAGAAGTCCATCTTTAGAAGTGATTCAATGCAGTGTTAAAGTTACAACATCATTAGTTATTCTCTAGGTCAATATTTTTTGTCAATACTGAGCCTCGTGTGTTAAGGTAGTTCCTTATAGGATCCTGAGTTGGACTCAGGAATCGTGGAGAAGAATATTGATTTGGACTCAAGAATGGATAATCTTCATGTGTTGAGGTAAGTGCTTTGTATGTCAAAGTGATAATGTTGTACAGTATTTCTAGTCAAGGCTAAGGTCTTGTGTGTCAAGACAGATCCTCATGGGTTGAGGTCGTGCCTCATGTGTTGAGGTGGTTCCTTGTATGTTGAGGTAGTGCCTCATATGTTGAGGTGATGCTTTTCATGTCGAAGGATGTATCGTGTGCGATGTACTACTAACCATGGTTGAGCTATTAAGTATCCTCTAGAGACTGGACACCTCTAGAGTGAATTACTTTAGCATATAACCACTTGGAATAATAGTAGAACAATATGATCACATCATTGGAAAAATATCCTTAGTATATTTGATATGATAATTAAGTTGGCACATGTGGACCGTGCGAATAAGACAAGAGATAAAGATAATATGTGATAATATATGAGAGAATTCAAATTGGGTATAAAGAATTAATTAAGTGGGAATTTGAATTGTTAAAATTCAATGAAGAGCTCAAATTGATCACTACAATGATGTTAACAAGAAATAATCAGTTAAGAGAGTTAACTAAGTGATAACAAAGAAGATCTAGTTAACTAAGTGTTATTTCATGATGGCACTTACGTTAAACTAAAATATGACACTTGATTTGTGACAGTTGCATGACAACACTTAAGTTAGCCACCTAACTAAGTTGTCAAGCTTTCAGTTAAGTGGCGAGTTCATCCTAAGAGACAGTTTAGTGAGTTAATGCATTGCATGAGAAGTGGGGTGCACTTCTTCATGCAAGATTGATGCATCCAGATGGAGGGTGAGTTCATCCCGAATTCATAAGATAAAAATAGAAGCCGATGCATGAAAAGAATGTGTAAATATGTTATATAGGATTTATGAATTCAATGTGAAGTGAATTCTCTTCTCTCTTGAAGGAAATGTGCTTCTCTTTGTGCAAGATATTATTACGAATCTCTCTTCTTTATCTTTCTCTTGATCTATGATTGGACTAGGGTTGCTTGATGTAAAATATATTCTCTACTATCTATCAATATACTAAGGAAGGTTTTGCTAGGGTTTTCTCCCTCAAGTCATAGAGGGTTTCCCTAGGGTAAATTCATGTGTCAAATGTGATTGCTTATCTGTATGATTGTTATTTGATTTCAATTATTATTGCAGCTCTGAATTAGAGATCAAAAAATAACATGGTATTAGAGATCAAGGCGTGAAAGAGCTAAGTTCAACAATCAAGCTTGAGCCTACATAGATCCTGAGTGTGCACAATACTTGAAGAAAAATGGCCTCAATCTTAGTGAGATCGAAAGACCTTCTTGAAGGAAATTTGAAGTTCAATACTTGGAAGACATGATCCTGAATATCCCGGAAGAGCATGATTTAGATGGATATGTATCCATTGTTATTCAAGAACCTACTTCTAATGTAGGGCGCATTACCTTCCAGAAGAGTCAATCCAAAGCAAAGAGAATCATTTATGATTTTGTGAAAGACAACTTGATGCATGTGATTACTCCATTTATGACCGCAAAGGAATGCTTCAACACTTTGAAAAATATTTATGAGAAGAAGGAGCCCAATCAAAAGAGAGAATTGAATAACAAGCTTAAAATATGAAGATGGAAAAGGACAAAGTTGTGGATTCCTTCTTCACAAAGATCTATCAAGTAAGAGATCAACTCATGAGCATTGGTGTGATGGTCAATGGTGATGATCTCATACATACCGTTGTCGATGGTCTTCCATCTTCATGGAGACATTCTTGGTTGTAGTGAATGGTCTAGAAGCGCAACCTAACTTTGAGATACTGTGGCATGATTTCCTATAAGAAGAAGGGTGAATCTAGAGCGAGTATACTTCCTCCAAAGAAGAGAACCTTAATCTTGCGGCACAGATGAAAAGAGGTTAGAAATCTCACAAGAAATTCTCTCATCAAAAGGAGAATTATTTGGAGAAATTTGATAAGTATAAATTTAAATGCTTCAATTTCAATAAGAAGGGTCATTATGCAAGATAATGATGTGCAAAGCGAAGAGGAAATTTCAAGAGTAGGTTTCATGCTTCTACTATTATAGAAGATGAACCTACAAGAAAGAATTCATCTGATGACCAAGAGAAGGAAGGAGTACTATATTGTCTCAACACTTTCTAGATCCATTACCACTAGTGTTGAGACATGGCTGGTAAACAGTGGTGCATCCAAGCACATGACTGGATATAGGAGCGCTATCATAGATCTGAAGGAAAAGAAGTTTTCCTATAAGGTGGAGCTTGGATATAATACCACCTATTCAATCCAAGGTATTGGATCCACTTGCTTTAAATTGGATTCAAGAAATGTACTACATGTGGATGAAATTTGGTTTGTTCCTAGATTGAAGAAGAACCTCCTGTCTATTTCGATTATAGAATATAAAGGATTCAGAGTTATCTTTATGGACAACAAAGGGCTCATGTAGCCTAAGCATGAAGACTTGAACTCTGCATCAGTGATTGGAGTTAGAGATGGAGATCTCTACAGAGTTTCTGGAAAACTCATTCAAGCCATGATCCATGACAAAGTTAGTCCATGCGAGCTGTGGCATAGAAGGTTTGTTCATCTCCATTCCAAAGAGCTTCCTGAATTGCATAAAATGGTGAAAGGTATGCCCATATTTAAATATGATTTTGATAGTGTTTGTATAGGTTGCACTCTTGGAAAGAACATTAAGAAGATTTTTCTCAGTAGTACCAAAAGATCCAAAGGGATCCTTGACTTGATTCATTATGATCTATGTGGTCCCATTTCTGAACCCTCCTTGAGTGGTTATTTGTATTATGTGATTTTCATAGATAACTTCTCTCGCAAGTCATGGGTTTATTTTCTGAAAGCAAAGAGTGAAACTTTTAAAAAATTTCAAGAGTTTAAAGCATTGGATGAGAATCAGACTGGAAATCACATTCGTGCTTTGAGATCTGATAATGGAGGAGAGTTTGAGTCCCATGAATTCAATGACTTCTGTCAAGATGTAGGAATAAAAATACAGTTGATTGTACCCTATAACCCCTAGCAAAATGGGGTTGATGAAAGAAAGAATAGAAAAATATGTGAGGCTGCAAAAGCCATGATGTGTGATCAGGATATTCCCACATCCTTATGGGAAGAATCCTCCAGCACTGATGTTTATATTTAGAACAAAATCCCTCATTTTATCTTGGGAGAATTGAGACTCTCGAAGAGATTTTCAATGGTGAAAAAATAGATGTTGGACACTTGAATATTTTGAGTTGTCATGTCTACATTCATGTACCAAAAGAGAAGAGGACAAAAATGGATCCATCTATAAAGGGAGGAACAATTGTTGGAGATAGTCGATCCTCCAAATCTTTCAAAATTTATATTCCAAGACAAAGAAACATTGAAGTCAATAGAGATGTAACATTTCATGAATAGGTTTCCTTCAGGCACTCCAAAGAATTTCAGTGTGATTCATATATGGAGGAACATGACACTCCTATGATGGAGGATCTAGTTTTTTATTCCTCCCTTTTAAATGGTGAGAGGGAGAATCCAGAAGATTCGGTAGATCTGCTTGATCCTTAAGAGCTAGAAGATATGATAGAAATATCACTCGATGAACCTCCCGCTAAGAGGAGATATGCATGGTTTCGAGACATTCTGCAAGAGGTAGAAAAACATGGAGCACCTCTAGGTTCATCCAGAGAGTGAAAGATACTTGAAATATTTTCAGGATATGTAGCACAGATGAGTTACATCAGTGATTCAGAACCCCTCACCTATGAGGAATCCTCAAAGAAACGAGTATGGAAATATTCCATGGTAGAAGAATACAAATCTATCATGAAAAATGATGTGTGGTAAGTGGTTCCTAAAACTGACAGGAAGTCCATAGTAAATTCCAAGTGGATTTATAAAATCAAGCATGCAACTAATGGAAGTATTGAAAAGTATAAATAAATATTTGTGGTCCGTGGTTTCTCAAAGA
Organism: Larix kaempferi; assembly: GCA_027924585.1. NCBI lineage: Eukaryota > Viridiplantae > Streptophyta > Pinopsida > Pinales > Pinaceae > Larix > Larix kaempferi. Next base: position 3,184,829 of record BSBM01000014.1, read on the forward strand.
ATAAAAGGATATACTATGATGAGACATTCTCTCCCATGTCTAGGTACACTACTATCCAAACCATAATTTTCCTTGCTTCATTTTTGGGTTGGAAACTTCACCAGATGAATGTGAAGACTGCCTTCCTCAATGGTGAGGTTGAGGAAGAGGTTAACATACATCAACCTGAGGGATTTGTAGTTCATGGGAAGGATTCCCATGTATGAAAAATTAATAAATCCTTGTATGGGCTTAAGCAGGCCCCGGGGGATTGGTATTCAAGGATTAACATCTATCTTCTGAGCTTGGGATCCTCCAAAATTGAAGTTGAACCCAACTTGTACTTCAATGTTTTGAAGAACCATCCATTGATCTTAGTTCTCTATGTTGATGAATTGTTACTTACTGGAGAGGTGTAACAAATAGTTTAGTGCAAGAGGGATCTCATTTCTGAGTTAGAAATGAAAGACTTAGATCTTATGCACGATTTTCTTGGTCTAGAAGTTTGGAAAATGAATGATTAGATATTTCTCTCACTAAGAAAGTACACAGTTGATGTATTACAAAGATTTGGTATGATGGAATATAAGTCCATGTCTACTCCATTGGTGTCTAATCTAAAGAAGATACATGATTCATATTCCAGATCAGATCTAGTGGATCGTACCATGTACAAAAAACTCATTGGTTCCTTGATGTATTTGATATATAGTAGACCGGACATATGTTATGCAATGAGTATCTTGATTCAGTTCATGTCTGAGCCAAGACATAGACCTTGGGTTGTTTCCAAGCATGTGCTTAGATACCTTTGAGGTACTATTGCTTATAGAATCAGATATGCTTTCATTGGTGGAGTGATGCTACTTGGATATGTCGACTCTGATTGGGGTGGTAGTATTGTGGACCAAAAAGAGTACATCTGGATTTTGCTTTAGATTGGGATCAACTATGATCTCTTGATCCAGTAGGAATCAACACTCCGTATCCCAGAGTACTATAGAAGCAGAGTATATTGTAGCTAGTACTGCTTTCCGAGAAGCTTTGTGGATTAGGAATCTACTTGTTGGGTTGTTCGATGAGAATCTTGAGACTAATCTCATTCGCTATGACAATCAGATCTGCATTAAGCTCTCATAAAACCTTTTGTTTCATGACAAATTGAAACACATTGAGATGAAGTATCACTACATCATATTCATTGTCTAGAGAGGTGCCATAAGACTTTAGTACATTGCTACTGGTGAGCAGATAGCCGATATGTTGAATAAGCCTTTGTTAGTGATGAAGTATAGGTACTTCCAAGACACGATTGGCATGTAAGAGAATGCCTCCCTCACTGAGAGAGAGTGTTAAAGTTACAACATCATGAGTCATTCTCCAGGTCAATCTTGTGTGTGAATATTGAGCCTTGTGTGTCAAGGTAGTGCCTTATAGGAGCCTGATTTGGACTCAGGAAACTTGGAGAAGAATCTTGAGTTGTACTCAAGAATGGATAATCTTCATTTGTTGAGGCAAGTGCTTTGTATGTCAAAGTGATGATGTTGTACAATCTTGCTAGTCAACGCTAAGGTCTTATGTGTCAAGATAGATCCTCATGTGTTGAGGTGATGCTTTGCATGTCGAAGCATGTATGGTGTGTGATGTACTACTAACCATGGTTGAGCTATTAAGTCTCCTCTAGAGACTGTCCACCTCTAGAGTGAATTAATTTAGCATATAACCACTTGGAACGATAGTAGAACAATATGATCACATCATTGGGAAAATATCCTTAGTATATTTGATATTATAATTAAGCTGCCACATGTGGACAATGCAGATAAGACAAGATATAAAGATAATATGTGATAAGATATGAGAGAATTCGAATTGCATATAAAGAATTAATTAAGAGAGAATTCGAATTGTTAAACTTCAGTGAAGACTTCATTACATCAAAGGAGAACTCGAATTGATCACTACAATGATGTTAACAAGAAAGAATCAGTTAAAAGAGTTAACCAAGTGATAACAAAGAAGATCTAGTTAACTAAGTGTTATTGCATGATGACACTTATGTTAAACTAAAAGACAACACTTGAGTTGTGACAATTACATGACGACACTTAAGTTAGCCACCTAACTAAGTGGTAAATCTTTCAATTAAGGGGCAAGTTCATCCCAAGAGATGGTTCAGTGAGTTAATTCATTGTATGAGAAGTGGAGTACACTTCTTCATGACGCATCCATATGGAGGGTGAGTTCATCCCGAATTCAAAAGATAAAATTAGAATTCGATGCATGGGACAAATGTATAAATATGTTATACAGAATTGGTGAATTCAATGTGAAGCAAGTTATATTCTCTCTTGAAGGCAATGCGCTTTTCTTTGTGCAGGATATTATTTTGAGTCTCTCTTTATCTTTCTCTTTCTCTATAGTTGCACTGGGGATGCTTGATGCAAAAGACATTATCTGTTATCTATCAATATACTAAGGAAGGTTTTGTTGGGGTTTTCGCTCTAAAGTCATAGAGGGATTCCCTAGGGTAAATTCATGTGTTGAATGTGATTTCTTATGTGTATGATTGTTATTTGATTTCAAGTATTATTGCAGCTCCGAATTAAAGATCAAAAGTTAACATGCAAGAATGAATCTTTAGAGCTATAATAAATGTTGGCTACGTCCTTGAAATTTTATTTTTAATTTCTTTTAGATTTTATATAAAGGATTGTGAAGCAAGAACAACTAAGAATCTAAAATGGAGGCTAGACAAAACAAAAAAAATTCACAAACCATATCAATTCCTTTAAAAGTGGAGATAAGATATAGATTTTTTGTTTGAGCTATATTTTGAAAGACTATATTTCGGAATTAATAAAAAAAATCCACCATGTCTAAGAAGGCTAAACAAGAATTTCTAAAGAGAAAATAGAGGAAGTTTGGTTGGAGTAATAACATGCTGGATTAAAATGTACTTGATTGAAAACTTGGTGTACATTGTCACCTATAACAATAGATATAATAGTGTAAGACAAGTATTCCAAGGGGTTAGATCTAATGGACTAGAAGGTCGAGGTTGATTATGAGTTGAATTCATCGGTAAATTGTAAAATATGGGATCAAGTAATGTTATATATTGTTACAAGAACCATTTTGAAAGGAAAACAAGGAGAGCAATCCTATCAATGATTCAGTAGAAGGGGAAATTAAATTAGATGAAAAAATGAAATAGTTATGAGTCATAGTGTGTTTAAATGATATTTTGAGGTGTTTAATAATTTGTAGCCTATAGGCACATTATAGGATCATAAGAGGATTGTTCAAAACACCACACCAACGAACTAGAGAGGATAATGTAGATGTGTAAAAAGGATAATAGGTGTGGGAGGCACATGGTGATGTATGAATTAAATTGGAAAAAAATAGAAGAAAACATTAAAAATTATGTAAGATTTTGTTATAGCTTATTTTTTTGAAGGAAATCCTACATTTGAAGGTGGAAAATATATATGTTGATAGAAGTGTTAGAAGAATCTCTACATACAATATTGTTGTATTTCAATTTTTTTTAACACGAAGATAGATCTAGACTAAATGAATGGTATGATCCAATTCCATACGCTAAGAATATCGACCACATAAGCAATAAAACATTGCAATGAAGAGAAGTGAAACACCAATATCCTATAATAATCAGGGGTCCACATACCTTCATGGTTGACTTAATGAATGAACAACAATAAGATCAAATAGAAGGGGAGTAGTGTCGAAAACAACATGTTGAATGAATGGTATTAATTTCATTTTAGTAAGTCGAACATGTTGAATCATTTAAAGAGTAATTTTCTCTAAAACGAGGACATTATAGAATTTAGTCTTCCAAGATATGGCATTTAGAATTCAGTCTTTTAAGGATATGGCATGTTGAATCATGATATAGTCAAATTTATGCATTAGTAGGTTTGAAATTTCATCTTTATATAAGTTTGGTAAATACTCAAACTAGTCATTAATTAAAATGTACATTTTTTATTAATACTCGAATATATTAATTATAATGTGGAATATGTACTATTCATTTCACATTTTGAATTAATTAATGTCACGTTAATGCATCCACTAATGCTTAAGCTCTTTATTTCTTGCATTGGACTATCATTAATGTCTTTTTATTCAAAGTTTTGTGCATAAGAAAGTAATTTGACATCATTGCATTGTTGCCTATTTTCAATGTAAGAATTTTATTTCTTTATGCAAGTGATGATACTCGTTCTTTTGAAGAAAGGGGTATTTTTTATTGCGGGGATGGGCTACGACTACTCTTGTAACAAACTAGTATGAGAAAGATGGATGGGTTGTTACTTTATAACTTCATTCCTTTAATTTATCATTTATAAACTAATTTATCTCAATAAATTTAAGGTAGTTGAATAATTAAAAATATTATATAGAGAAACATAAAAATTTAAAATATTAGACATCACTTATATGTACCTCGTATCCCAATAGCTCTAGCATAGTCCATCTTAGTAGTGTAAATCCATCTTCAATACCAAGCGACAATTGCTAGGGAAGCACACCTTAAGGGTGTCTTTTCTTCCCAACGAATGTAATACCAAGAATACTAGTGATGCACCTTGTGCAATGTGTCAACTTAGTGGGGATAGTCTATTAGCACACTCACCTAAGGTTCAATCAACCAAGAAAATAAACATAGATATGTAAGGGAGTAATAGAAACAATGTCAAACTACTCAAAATTAAGGTAAGGTGCAAAGACCTATAGCACAAGCAACACCTCCCATAGGATTGGGTGTGCAAAATAACTCTACCCATTATATCCATGGCACCATAGCACCTCTAGTGGTGGATTTATTGCACCAAGAGTAGTGAGGTGATCTATAGCCCAGTATGGGGAATATGTTGTCATGTAATGTATGTAACGTAACATTATGTAATGTTACCAAATATAAAAAGTAACAAAAAAATCATTTCGGCTCATAAAATAAAATAAAATTAAAACCAAATAAAAAATAATTTAAAAAATCCAAGTATGCTCATCAAATTAATAAAACAAACAAACATAGATCCATCTTAAACTAGATCTATCAAGCACTGAGAGGGATCATCTTAAGCTGTAATTTTTTTTTGGACAAGTATAAAATTTAAGATAAAAAAATTTTACACCTGAAGGAATCGGACCCCTCTCGGTGCTTGATAGATCTAGATTTAAGATGGATCTATGTTGGTTTAACCAATCTAGGAAACCCACCTAAATAGTGATTCTTAACAATGTTTATTCTTGCACAATTATTCCACAATCAAGGGAACAAACCCCATAATTTTTGCAACAACATATTACTCTACTTGCAAATAAAACTAGGACTTTGTAGCAACAGTTTTCCTCCCTTTTCACAATTTAGTTCAACAAGAGAAAATCCTTTTGTTCCCATCATGTGTCCTAGCCTATTATGACATAAACCCCCCAAAAAATGTAATTAGAGGTTATAGATAGGTTTACGGTGAAATTAGGGACATGATCATTTTACATGGCATGTTATAGGGACTTAATAACATAATCCTAGCACATCATAAACCCTTATCAAACTAGGAGAAAATATTTCCCAAATAGATCATTATTTTCCTCTTTTTCTACCTCACAAGGTTTTAAGTTTTAAATACTTATAGGATAGGTTATCCACATTGAAATGTAGTAATTTAAAGAAGGTATGTATTGAGAATGGTTATTGCTAATACTTTAAGTTGCTCCCAACATTTGACCTAAGTTAATGTGGATCTTGAGAATGGAACATTTTCAATCAGATATCGACCCGTGTTTGGTTCCATGGATAATATATCCATAAATGAAAACATCAATATAAAAATTCCTCAAAGATATATCGAGAACAAAAAACAATAAATTATATATCTCAAATGAGTATTAAGGCATTAACATGATGTCCCAAACACATAATCAATCTTGTCCAAATTATTATAAGGGTGAGCAAAAGGTAATGATGTTCTCTCATGATGCATTAGTGGCAATGAAAATATGGAAAAACAACAGTCTCTTTACTTGGGGGATGATTTGAGGTACTTTGACAATGAATTTGAATATGGTGTAAGAACATGAAAGGTAGGAAATCAAGTTAGATTAAAAAATATTTAAGTTTTATTTATGAATTTTTTGTATGACCGTGTGATATTTGTGTTTTTTTAACAATTGTATATTGTTATTTTCCCTCCAAAATATAATGCATATGTTCTTGTTAGCGCAAATGTTGACTACATAAATCAAGAAATTTTCGTTAAAAAATTGAGTTGTAGATAACGGATTGTTCTTGTGCACAACTATTTTTTCAAAGTTTTAAATGTTAATTTTATATCCTTTTATAATTATGAAAGTCATTATAGCCTTAAAAACACATAGTTGTGCATTAGTACAAGGTTTCAAAGTCTTAACATAAACATTTTTTTTTGGTTTTTTTATATTGTGTATGTCGATTTAAGATACTGCAATGTATAACTTGTTTTCAAAATGGGTTAGGCAATAAAAAATTATAGTAGGAACATGAGATGTCTGTATTTTAATATTTCAATATATGGAAAGACAAGAATAATTAAAAATAGTAAACAATATTTTTTATAATTTATATATTTGGAATCTACATTGTCGGATCTATATGCATGTGTAACTTTATCACCTATGGATTTTGTAGCATATTTAAAAGTAAATATATTTAGAGGCATTTAGAAAGATGAATTGTTGGTTTTAGAGTCCGAAACATAAGGATCATCATACCGAACCTAAATCCAATGAAACCATATCAACAAATATGAGGGAGAGTGAAAGTCTCTCGTTAAAAAAATTGAATTTCAAATAACACTTATGTGATTTGAAAACACACATGTTGTAAAATCTGTGTGCATTATTTTAATATAAAAAATATTGTAGTATTTTTGCCATAAATTTCTACCCCGACATTAGTTTTTGGAGTTATTTAGCTCATTGGATAGGTATTGAATATATATACATGAATATTTTCTATTAATTATATATTTATAAATATATAATTTCTTAGTTTAGAAATATATAAAATAAATGTCTAGGCCATGATCTATACCTCAAGCCACCACATAGTTTCTCTAATGGGGCTATTCGACCTCCATTGGTAATATGAACACTGTTAAGAGGTTTTTCACGTGAGTGATGGATTTAAAGGACTTTACTATTGTAAGGGGATGAAAACATGGAAATTGGGCTCTAAATGAAGCTTCTAAGGCTTCAAAGCACAATGAAGGCCCTCTAAAACAAATACCCATCCTCCAAGTAGAATATTCTTATCATATAATTCCTTGGATAATATTGATGGGTATCAATGAGTTTTTAATAGGTGTGGGAGGAAAATAAGTCCCTTAGGCCTTATATGAATCTGTTTAAGGACAAAGGGCCATGAATAAGGACACAAACCATAAAACATGTTCTATATAGAAGATCATTGTCCTTAAAGTGGGATATGAGTGCCAATATGAGGTTTTATGCATTAGGGATGTGTTTTAACCATGGTTGGGAGATAAATTGATGAAATTAGGCCCTAAATTAATATTGATTAGCTAATAGGACATGATCAAGGCCTAAAACCACAAAATAGACCATTCAAAGCAGATCTTTGGCATACAAGTTGGATGTGGATGGATTTAGTATTTTTTGTGTAGTAGGGATGGGTCTCGGGGCCTTGACCATAGTCAATGGAGGAAAATATCATCCTTAAAACATAAAACAATATATATGGCTCATTTTACATCAACATTACCTCAAACCAAAACAAAATACCTTTAGAGGTGATATTTGGCATCCAAGTGGAATATGGGTACCATTTTGAGGTCTTACATGGTAGGGATGGGCCTTTAATGCATTGACCTTGTCAAGGGAGAAAAATAAGGCCCTTCATACCTATATGATTCCTTTAGGAACAAATAACCATAAATAATGAAATAATCCACATAAAATGTCCTATGTAGGGATCATTGTCATTCACGTGAGATATGAAAACCATTATGATGTTTTTTGCATTGTGGATAGGTATCAAGGACTTAGACATGGTTTCAGGAGAAATCTTGGTAATTAGACACTAAATGAGTATTTTTGGGGCACCATTAGGACCTACATTACAAATCCGCTAAAATTTATATTTTCCATATGAGTAGGATATGGACACCATTAGGAGTTTTGTGTAGTAGGGATTGTCCTAACAATGCCTTGACCATGATTGGGGAAGGAAAATAAGGTCCTTAATACCTAAATGAATATTTTAGGTCATATGTGACATAAAATATTCCTCAAAACACCAAACATTCCTATAGTCTAAGGTACTTTTTTCCTTGAGTGGATCTGGATACCAATAGGAGGGTTTTCACACAAGAGGTGACTCTTGGGCCTTTGGACCAAAATGAAGTTTATATGACTTTGGTCCCTAAATAGGCCTCAAACTAGCATATATACTTGGATCATTAGCCTCGATGAGATCTATGCATTATTAAAATATTTACATACAAACATTGGTCTTGAGGGCTTAACCATGTTCATTAAAGGAAAACAAGGGTCATGGGATCTAAATTAATATTCTAGGGATCATAATCCATTAATGACACACTGAACCACTACATAAACCATATAGATGGAATATTTGACCTCTAAATGATATATGGGCACAATTAGAAAGTTTTAGATGTAATGGGTGGGTCTCGAGACATTGACCATCGTCATGGGAGAAAATAGCGGGTCTTAGGACCTAAATGAATCTTTTAAGGCTCATGATCCATGAGAAAGTCCTTGAACCACTATATAGGCCCTTTAGAGGGATATTTTGCATTTTCTTAGGATATGGGTTCCATTAGGAGGTTTTATGCACCAAGGATAGGTATGGGGGTCTTGACCATCAATAAGCAGAAATAAAAGGTTGCAAGTTCAATATAAATATTTTACAGATTTGTACATGAATGTGTCCTTAAGGAATCACATAGGCCCTATAAAATGGATCTTTGACATCTAAATGAGATATGTGTGCATATAATATAGGTTTTACATGATAGTGATGGACCTTGGTATCATAATTGTGGTGAATTGAGGAGGTATTGAACCACTACACATTCTATTTAGATGGTATCTTCGACCACCAAGTGGGAAAAATATGTCATTAGGATATTTTATTCACCAAGGATGGGTCTCAAGGATTTGACCATGGTCATATGGGAACCATTACAAGTTTTTCCACACTAGATGGTTCTTGAGACATGACCCATGATCAAGGGTAAAAAAGAAATGTCTTAGGTACTGATGGTTCTTTTATTTGTTCCATGGAGAATGTATAGGGTCTGGAGTTGTTAATGCATAAATCTAACACACTTGCAATATTTTTGAAATTCACACAGTAAGGCATCATCAACATGTAGCATGCATCCCACCAAAGATATCCTCATCAAATCCAAGAAGAAACATGACTCTAGAAATGCCAAAGAAATAGTCAAAGGATAGGACCATGCAACCTTATTTATGTTTAGGTGCACTATTGTGCATATTACCACTTCTATGGCCACGTGAATCCTATGCAAGTTTCCCTTCGATATCAGCACAACTATCAAAATGGCAGCAACACAACCATCTGTAGTGCATTGAAGGCTCATCAAAGCCCCATCACCTCCAAAAATTTGAGTTTGGTCTCCATATGTACTTGGGTTCATTGAATTCGCCCCCTTTGTGTAATTTGGATCCAAATCATGGAGTTAATGGGTTCACACTTGGATTTAAGTGTTTCATGGCCACCTCTTGGCCTATAAAAGGAAGCCATGTGCATACATCTAAGAATAGAAACCAAGAGCAAGGTTATGCTACCGAAATTGTATTGGACCTTCCTCACAGCCCATCTCTTTCATATTTGGCATTCTCCAAGCTCCTTTTCCTCCTTCCTCCAATGGGAAAGTGCTTCTCTCCATTGGTTCTTTTATCTATCTAGCATTTAGTGTGAACAAAATAGGCCTCCCAAAGGGAGATTGTTGGCTTCCCTTTGAATCATTCACCTTGTAGGTGACACTACATGTATTTGATTGACCATTGGGCAATCTAAAGTGGTTCATGCATTGGTTCTTTGTTGTGGTTTGCACCCTCTTGTTCCCTTTTATCATTTTTAGTTTTTCTTTTTTTGTTCTATTGCACTAACAAATTCTTGTAAGGTCTACTTTGGGGTTATCACATTTGCTTTCTATTTCTAAATATTGGGGCTAGTAAAAAACTTCAAAGGATTTCACTAAAAGTGGGACAATTTCCTACAACAGTATTTATGGTGACTCCAGTTTATTTTGTTCATTTTATTTTAAGTAGTTTGTTATTTGTTAGGTAGATAATTTATGGTATATTGTCCTTTACAAGTGAAGAGGTCCATACCCTCCATTCTAGAAATATTGCCTCCTCTTGGTTGTAATTGTTATTTCAATCGTCATGCATGTCCCAGCGCCTCGATCACATAGTCGGCACACTTAAACCTTTGATAGTCATGCCATCCCCACAATTTATCAGATGATTTCCCATGTATTTTCGTTACTCATTAGCTGTGTGACCAATTCGCATTGTAATCGCGCTATTATGCACCAATGAATGTTTTCTCCATGCTACTATACACATCTTTGATTTTTCCACGCTACTTCTTATTTTCTTTTATTTTTATCATTTTTTCACAATCTTGTAGCCCCAATGGATTCTCACTAATGAACTAGAACTAATTAACTTGTAGTAGTTACATGATTCTATAGTAATTAGCTCACTTATACTAATATTAGGGAGTAAAGTGTCATTATATCTTGAAATCTACTTAGGTAACCAACCTTGAGGCTTTCAACGAGCCTCATTGTTGTCACTAGTATTCACGCATCTCATGTTCTTTGTTTACTTGGCATGTTTTTAGGCTAAAGTAGTGTAGAATCCACTTTTTGCACACAAGCAAGGACCTAAAGACTCTTGTCTCCCCAAGTATGTTCTTCACCTTACACTTTTGTGAGCTTCGTGAATCAGAACGGGGTGAGAAGTGTGAAACAAATCAATTGCACACTTTTACTTCCTTAGCACTTTGGTTTTGCAAAGCACCATTAGCATATTTTAGAGTTAAAAGTGAAATCTCCATTAACATTTACTTTATACTCTTCTAGTTAGTTTGCAACAATCAATTTGACTACAACATGTGTGTTTGCATCAATAGCACACACTAAGGTATCTAAAATCTCTTTCATTCCTAGTATGCTCTTCACCTCGCACTTCTTGTGATCTTGGTGAATCAGAAATTGGATGGGAAGTGTGAAATACCTCCCTTACACTCATTAAGTGAATCTATACCCTTAAAATCAACTTCGTAAATTTAACAACCAACTAAAATCCTCCACAGGGGGTCACAAAACAACATTTTAGTTAGGTAGGATTGATTAAGATAGGAATCCATTAATGCCCATCAATCCAGTTTCATTAGCTGTTTGAAACATAACATTGTTGCCTTATAGGGTACTATAAAAATCCTGCTATCAACAAATGTTAAAAAAAAACTGGATAAGAAGCGCATCATGGAAAAGGAGATCAAATCCAAGGTATGGTTTCCCTTCCCTCTCAAAATATCCGCTTGAAATTTTGTGGAGGCGACACTATACTACCCAGGTAGAACCAGTTATCCACAATTAATTCAAGGTATCCTAGTGCCCAAACTTAGGACATCAACAAGGAACAATTGTAAGTGTAATTGACTCCTAAAGTCATCTATTGTCCTTGCGAAGTGTTTCCAAGTCTTGTTTATTGGAATATTAGCCCCATCGCCAGTATAATTGACTATTTTTTATCTTCACTAGTCAATTGGTTTGTGGATCCCATGGTCACCATCGATTAGGATTTTGCAAGGCCCATTTACATTTGAGAGGAAGGACGCTAGGTCTTATAGGGAATTTACACTTATTTTTCATTTTAAATACAAGTTCACTAACTCATAATTAAAGAGAACCTACATGCGGGGACTCTTGCACTAAACCGACATTGCACATATCACTCACTTTTTGCACCATATTGAATCTGTTGTGGTTGGCATATTTTTGCATTTTTTCAATTGTGTTGATTTCCACCATCACTATCACTTGAAAGTTAGATTTCATCATTGAGGAACAAATCAACCCCCTAAGGAAATCCCGAAGACTACAAGTCCTATCCCTTCTCTCGAGGGGTGTTTTTCCACTTTCTCCCCATGGTTCATGCATGAGATACTCTATCTGGGGTTTCTCCTAGGCCAAATTGATAGGATCATCAAGGCGAGGCTACTCCTTGATTGATTCAATTTGTCCTCTCGGATAAAGTGTAGAACGTTTTGTTTCATCCTCTCATGGAAGAGGAAACCCTACATATCCCCCCTCTCTTGGAATAGATTCTCCTTTGTTTTCTCCCATTGGATATCCTTTGGACCATTTTGACCCCTCCTCTCTCATAGGAGGTCATTCATTATTTTCAACACCACCTCAGTCTCACCCTTGTGAAAAGAACAGACAAAACATAATGGCAGTACCAACTCCCACCTTACCTTTCATGGCCATCCTCAATTTCCAAGATTTGTCCAAATTGATCAATGACCCTATCACGCATGATCAAACATGATCAGATATGTTAGATAGGATACACTCAAATATTCCTAAATTTAAAGGGAAACAAGGAGATGACCCCACCAATCATGTCATGTCATTTCACTTGTGGTGTTCCTCCAACAACATAGTGGAAAAATTAGTGAGGCTTCTCCTCTTCCAGCAAAACCTTAGCAAGACAATAGTTAAATGGTATGTGAGTTTACCAGGATTGACCCATGCCACCTTTGTGACATTGGCCACCACATTTCTCGCATACTTCTAGCTTCTTATTCGTCATGATCTTGGCCTTTAAATCCTCAGATAAATTTGACAAAATACATCTACACATATCGAAGACCATATCCATGAGTGGCGTAGACACCAAATATTATGTAAGATCGACATACAACCTCCAATTATTGGATTGGTTTATCAATTCACTCCAATCGGCAATTGCAAAATATTTTTCCACATCCATGTTCTCCAAATGAGGAAGAGGCCATTCTTAAGGCCCAACATTTCAATCTTATCTATGCATAATCTATCTATTTATACATCATCCTTCCCAATGCCCCTCGACATCGATCATTGGATCCTACACCGACTAGTTTTTCACATTCAACAGATGGGGTTACTTGGTCCATTTCCCACTAAGGAAAGATTCCTTCTCCTACTCCTGTTCCATTCAATTTGGCCACGTAGTACCTACCCATGCCCACCATATCAACACCCCCTACTCATGTACCAACTCCTCCACTTGGTTAATTATAGTATGGACCTTATAGTCCTGCTTATACTAATGTTAGCCAAGATGTAGTGGTACCCCACCACAAATGGCACAATTCGCTCCTACATCTACATCTTATGGATCACAACCCTCATTTATCCCACCACCGGGGTATAAACCTTACTACCCATTCCCATGCCCTATTGGTTTATCCCCCACACCTCATATGGAGGTCATTCTATTTCAACTCCCTTTCACACAAAAATCCCAACAATTTGAGTAGTTGAATGCAACAAATCCCCAGAACCCTCAACATTAGAGGAAGAAGAAGGGAAAGAAAAAACATAACCCACTATAGGGGAAAGGGGGGAACCCCCCTCCCCAAACAAACCAGAACCAAGGAAACCCAAATATAGGGGCTAATAACCTCCCCAAGAAAGGGAATAGCAAAAATGTAAGTACCAATTACTCTTGTTCCATTTGCGGAGAATATGGTCACTACACTCACCATTTCCCTCTTATCCCCGACTGCCAACAATTGGTGGAAGCCAAGAAGAACACAATGGTAAAACCCCCTTAGGTATCTAACCCTACGCAACCCCAAACTATTAGATTACAATAACCCTTTTCCAATCAAGGGGTCATTACTCATCAATAGGAACCCAGTCCCTCAGGTGATGGATCCTTCCAAAGTATCTACACGCTAGACGTCAACTTCCAGACTAGAGATAAAGGTTATGATAGGAATGAAACCCCCCAAGTGGAATAATGTATCATCAATGAAGGCACATCTACATGCATCATGTCCTCTAATTTTTGGAAGCATTGGGATCACCTAAGCTAGTCCCCTCATCTATTTCTCTTCACACATATGGTGGGAGTCCATCCCAACTGAGAGGATTATACCAAAATGTCCATTTCAAGCCGGGGGGAAAGATGGTCATGATCAATATCGAGGTATTTGATTCCCAACTTGACTACAACATCCTCTTGGGGCATAGTTACATGTATGCCAAGAAGGTAGTCGCCTCCTTGGTCTTCCGTATCATGATGTTTCCATTAAATGGGAATATTGTCACCCTCAACCAACTCAACTACTATGAACCTAATACCAACACCAATCCGAACAATATCTTACCCATTGTCATTGGGACAAGTCAAACCCCTTATGTTGATATTGGCCTAGGGATGTACAAGGACTCTAACTTACTCAAGGTGTACTCTGGTCCACCACCTGAGATCCTAGCATCAACCAATGGACTTACGTGAAAAATTTTCACCATTGAGAAGGTGACCACCTCACCCTTGGAAGCATCATCAAGACCTCCAATGAGCCATGGTGTTGAACAAATGTTGATTCCATCAGTTCCTCCTATCTTCCAAATTCCATTCGTGTACCCCCCTCGGGAGTACAAGGGACACTAGTGATGGCTCAATTGACTCTACCTGGGTTAACCTTGGGAATACCTGTGTGGTACCTTATGATACCATACCCAAAAATGGATTCAAAAGCCATTAGCTCGTTATGAGTTTGTCCCTGTCTCAATTGTTGCGCCTTCTAGTCTGGTTACACCATTAGTCCCTCCAGTCGAACCTGTGACATCCACAACTAAACCACCATCGGTAGTCCCTCAAACAACTACTGGGGGCATGAAACAACCTAAGTTGAAAGATCCCCCCCCCACCTAATCCTGCTCCTGAATCATCAGGGCTTTCCAAGCCTAAAGAAGGGGTAATCAACCAACAATGGTTAAAATCCCTAGTAATGACCAATACTCCCACACAAAGGGTCACTCCACCATGTGCTCTCTATGGGAAACAAGGCGATGCAACAAACCTATGCCCCACCTTGCCAGAGTGCAAGAATTTTCTCAACACCCCTGTTAGTGTGACACATGCTCCACTGATCATAGCAGGGGCATCTCATCTTCACCCACACCTTAATCCAAATTGTTGTGTACCAATCATGCATGTTTGATTTGTTCCCATTTTTGGCATTACACACACCATTGTCTTGAACTCCCTTGATTTCAATATGCTTTGTTGGCCATTAGCCTCACTCAACCTTTGGTCGAGGATCCTTCCCCGCAAACCCAAAAATAACTTCCATCAATGTGGTCACTACATCAACGACAACAATAGTTGCACCTATATCTGAACTGTCCATTATGGCAGTTCCCATTGAGCCTCTGACGCCACAAGATCCCCCACCAACATAACTTACAACAGTAAAACATCATGATGGATGCTCATTCTATAGGAATCATACTCACATGATCCCCTCCATGGTCATCACAACCATTCTAGATCAATCACCCCCTCTCCAACATAGATACCTCTTTGTGCTTGAGTACCATGCCCATGCCAATCTTGTGGTGACACTTCCCACTTTTTGTTTCAGTGTCCCATTTTACACATCAAACGAGAATCCCACCTCGAACTAATGAGGCTTTAATATCCACTTTCCTACCTCAACAAAATCCCTCATGGATTACTCGCTGAAAATGTTGTTCCTCCTCTACCAGATACCATCGATACCACATCTTTTTTGGTTAGTTTACTAACCAGTGATGATTCCTTGTCTTAATACGAAGACTTTGATTTCCCACCGCTATCACCAACTGTCTAAAATGACACTAGGGAATATCCTTTCAGATGTGGTATACTCACCAATTCTCGACGAGTACGATATGGACACCTCTGTACCACCCTATGTTCTATAATTTAAGGTCCCTCGTTAACAGAAGGGAGAACACATATTTTTCCCTGGTCACATTTGCGCAATGTATCATTTTATATTTTAGTATTTTCCATCCCTTTAATTGAGAATAAAACCATATTTTTTTTATGTAGATGTCCTCACGAGAATACATCTATCTCGGCTTCATAGATGGTGCAAGTTGATGGTCCAAGAATATTGCATCAACTGCTTGGGATATTTACACCCCCTCACAAACTCTCTACCACACTGGAAGAGTTTGTATGGGGGCACATACCAACAACCAAGCAGAATACGACGTTGTCATTGGTCTCTTAAGTGATTCTATGCACGTTGACATCCACCATATGCACATATACCTAGATTCCCTACTAGTTGTCTCTCAACTTAACCATGTCTTACCGATCCTCAATCCGCTCCTCTTTAATGAATTTTTACAGGTGTGCCTCCTAATTCTATAGTTTGAAACCATATTCTTCGTGCATCTCCCCAAGATCATCAATGCATTTGTTGACCACATCGCAAACCAAGTGTTGAATTGGCATTTGATACTCTAACCATCTCTCTGACCCCTACATACACAAACCAAGCATGTATATATGTGTGTCGCTCATCATACAAATCATTTCCAAGTACCTACAACTACACATAGAGGATATTGAAAAACATATAAATACACATTATCATGACATACATCAACATCAATACATCACATACATATATGAGATCATACATGTGTCGTTCCCAACACATGCAGGAACTACCAAGACTCAACTACCTCTTGTTTTTTCATTATAAGAACAAGACTCCACCCATTAGAAATGGTGTCAGATTCCTATCATAGGTATCATCTCGAAACTGGCATATAGGAAATCCTTCCCCTCTATTTGCATTGCACTTACCAGATATTCTTGCTAATATTGATAGCGTTCCTCTCCCCTGTAATGATATGCCATCAATATCATCTCTACAGGTAACATCTTTCCTCCATCGGTGTGTGCACCATTGCATCCCATTCATCACTCGACACCCATGATGCTGACCCCCCACAAGCTCGAGGAATTTGATAAACCTTGAAATGGTCACCAATAGTTCAACATTTTATAGCTGCGCATTTAATCCCCTACCTTCAGCAATCGATGCCATCAAATTCCATGGCACATGTTACAATTAAGACACAGTTGACTGCTCATACCTCCATGAGCCCTCTATCATCTACAATCTTCTTTGTATCACCACCCCTTCCAAGACACCAATGGGGCCCCACCCTTCGACACAACCACTTCTATCCAGTTATTCATGTCGGAACAATTTGCATGGAGATGATTCATGGGCCACCCATCTTCACGTTTTGCAAAAAAACCCTCACATCATTATGGAAACGGTTCCTCGACTCACTCAAAATTGAGGGAAATTCACCCATCATCAAATTGAATCCTCAATTCACCTAAAACCATGGGAATCCCACCCATCATCAAATTGGTCCTCCACCACCCCCAAAACCATGTGGACCCCACCACTTATTATTTATGTACAAACGATTACCCAATCCATTCAAAACCATGGGAACATCATTATTCTTTTGGAAACAACCCCTAGTCTCCTTTGATCGATGTCGTTGAGTCTTCCTATCCCAATATTATGAGTTTTGTCAGTCACCTTCACCCTCAGTTTCGTGCCCCCCACAGGGCCCTTCATCAATAGCTTGTCTCCCTCCATTACACTATGTACCTTTATTTGAAGAATGTTGTCGTCCATTACTCCTCAAGTCGACATCGATCAATGGAATTCATGATCCTCACACTTACCAATCAGTATTGTGTCGTGTCTGTTAGTCGAATAGTTGATTACAAAATGATATTGGTTCTTAGGATAAGACCCTCGTCTTATCATGTAATTTAGCTCTCGTCGACATCAAACCACTATATTCCGAGAGTTGCAGTAGTTGCAGTTGTACCTTGGGGTCCCTTTCAATCACTATAAGGGATCTCCTTGAACTAAGTAGCGATAGCCCTTAGTGCTTCCTAACTTAGTAGTCTCTCATGTGCTTGACATCAACACATCTATCGCATTAGGGAGAGTTGGACGTTTCGAAGGTAGCAGAGTGAATATTTGTAAATCATGGTAGTAGTAGTTCAATAAGGTCCTACACTCAGCAACCTTACTCACATGCCTTCTCCCACCCTCGTGGGATTATCATGGTTATCAACAATACTACTTCTTCAACACCTGTAACAATATTTCCAGGTTCAGTTACTCTTACATGGATTGAAGCTTCCTTCATCCATGTGCTAGTAGTGTATTGAGTTGATCCCTCAGTCTTGTCTTATTGTAGTCACTTTGGTATAATTTCAGGAGCATGAGAATGCTCACCTCATTTGTATCAAAAATAATTATGTCATGTCCCCAATTTTTGCTATGGTCCATTGGGGTGATTTTGGCCTAAGTCACCTACGCATTAATTAATTAATTAATGGGTGAATGTGGAAATTATATTATGGAATATGCCTAAAGGTGTATATGGGTGATCAAATGGATAAGGTGGGACCCCATGAATACATTAATCCCCAAACTAAGTGCTAAGGTGAATTATTTAATTAATTGGGAAATTTTGAGCTAGGCCTCTAATTTAATTAAATAATTAATGATTTTGGATTTGGAGTGAGAAATTAATTTATTTTATTAATTATCTCCATTTATTAATATTTTGGCAAGTGGATGATGTGTGCAAGTGGGCCAAGAGGGAATACCCTTGAGGATAATGTTGCTAAATCAGAACTGGAGTTCAAAAAATAGCAAGGGATGAAAAGCAGGAAGGTGTAAGATGTTACCAAAAAAAAGAAATGGGAAACAACCATAAAAAGCTAAGGGAGGTCGAAATTTCCAAAAGAGAACTCAATTTACAAAGCATGAAAGTTTTACAAGGAAAGAAACATCTTGAGACACAAGGGGGCACAGTTTCTAAAGGAGAGAAAATGTGTAAGAAGAAAAGAAAGAAAGTATATCTACTCATGGGTAACCCATTCTCACAGGTCACCAAGCCAATTAACTTGCTCAACGGGTCAACATGAATTTTATAAAAGAATGCTTCCAACTCCCATTAAGAAGTTTTGATCATTTCTGAAATTTGCTTGAGAGCTCTGAGCTTCTCTAGTGTTGAGAGATGTGCCTCAACAACCTTGGGAGATGTGCCCCAAGTTCTTGATAGGTATTGAGTCTATTCCATAGGTTCATGTTGCTACTGATCAGATGTTCATCAGCCATACTTGAAGATTGTGCAGTCATCAGAAGAAAATCCATTACCTAGAAGTGCTTGAAGAGAAGACATTGGAAGATCACTGCAGGAAGAGGCTCTCATTACAGAAGGGGGAGCTCAGAATCTCTCAGAGATCCCAGTGTGCCATTGTAATCTATTATTTTGACTTGTAGTAGCTCATATCAGTCCCATTCTGATATTCTGACCCTTCTACCCTTTCTCCTTCCCTGTGGAAGAAAGACTAGTAGATCCAATGGGGAGAAAGCTCCCAATCTTGAAAGAGAAGTCCAATTCATCTAAGAAAAGGTTTGAAATGCTCATGATCTCTATTTTTCACCTGTAGCATCTCATCACTCAGATATATCAGATTTCAGATCCTTCTACCCTTCCTCCATCCCTTTCTCCTTCCCCGTGGGGGAAAACTAGCTATAAAAGGCCTCCTGAGGCACTGTTGAAGAAATTATTTGTAATACTTCTTCCATAACTCTGATTTCGAATTAAAAAGCATATGTATATGATATCATAGGTTAATATACGTTCATGGCTGATATTTGAGTAATTTTGGTGGCTTTGGAACTCTTAGAGATCAAGACTAGCTACTCTAGCTTATGGAAATTGTATTTAATGGAGGAGACATAAAATTTAAGCTAACTTATGTAAAATTCGGAATTCGACCTGGAATTCTATTAAATGAAATATCAGATCCTTCAATCTGATTTTGACTGATATTTTATGAGTTTGTGGCTTTGGCACCTCTAGAAGTTAAAACTAGCTCCATTACTAGCTGTGGAGAGGTTTATTGAAGGAAGTAGGTAATCCATTTGCAATATCTACCTAAAATATTCAATTTCAACTTTTTGAACATTAATAAGTCATATAAGATGCATTTATATTTTTGGAACAGAGTATTACATTCTTTTAATAAGTTTTTACCCACCAGAATTGAAGACTAGCTCAATGTGCACCTATAACTAGCTAGTTTTGGCATATCTTCATGTATGAAATACCTATGCTTCAAATTAATGATCTGATGCTTTTATGTGGTCATAATAACACTAATAAAGACCCTCATTCTATGTTCCTAAATTTTGTATTGAATCTCATCTCATTTGGAAAATCCTGGTAATCTCCAACCTATGCAATCCTCAATAGCACTCTTGGCTCCAATTCTTCCAAATACCTCCAGAAATTCCCAAATCATCAAGGGACTTAGTCCATACTCTGTTTGAGATCCCCATGACTGATATTCACCCTTTGGTAGCCTTCAGTAGTCCAATTCTTTTCTAGTATGCATATGTTGGAAGCCCAGGAAGCCTCAAAGTAGGAAACAGTTTGACTGTTGTTGAAAAGTGAAAGGCTCCACTACATTGTGCATAGGACTCACTATTCAGACCTTACTTGACCTGCTACTGCACACATCCATACAAATTTCATAACATAAACCTTTTCAAACTCATTCCCAGAACTTTCTCAGTCAACCCTCGACTAGCTTTCCCAAGACTAGTTCTGCAACTAGTTTTCTTGTTTACTAGTGAGTCTCTTAAAGTTTTAATTTTGGGATAATTTTGTAAGTGATATCTGATTAGGGATATTAAAAATGATGTGTTAATGCTTCACCAACACTATTCCCCCATCGGAGGACCCTATTCATCCACACATGCTCCACCGCTTCTAAGAACACTAGAGAGCACAAAAGAAACAAGGTTGCATTATCGACCCTATAGTACCCTCCAAACCTCATACATCAAGGGGCATCTAGGAATGCATAAACTCCGCACATGTGCAACATTTTTATAATTCACACAATAAGGCATAATCAACATGTAGCATGAAACCCACCAAAGACATCCTCATAAAATTCAAGAAGCAACATGAGTCTAGAAATTCCAAAGAACAGTCAAAGGATAGAACCACACAACTTTATCTATGTTTAGGTGCGCTACTACACATATTATCAGTTCTGCACCCACGAGACTCCTGCGTAGATTTCCCCTCAATATCTGTGTGACTATTAAAATGGTGGGACCACAACCACCCATGGAACATTTAAAGCTTATCAAAGCCCCATCATCTCCAAAAATTTAAATTTTATCTCCATACGTACTTGGGTTCATTGAATGGCCCCCCTTTGTGTACTTTGGAGCCAAATCATAGAGTTAATGGGTTCACACTTGGATCTAGTTGTTTCTTAGCAAACTCTTGGCCTATAAAAGGAATCCATGGGCATGCATCTAAAAAGACAAACCAAGAACAAGGTTATGCTATAAAATCTGTATTGGAGTTTCCTCATAGCCCATCTCTTTCATAGTTTGGCATTCTCCAAGCTTGTTTTCCTCCTTCTAGCTCCAAGGGGTAAGTGCTTCTCTCTATTGGTTCTTTTAGCTATATATCATTTAGTGTGAACAAAATAGGCCTCCCAAAGGAATATTTTTGGCTTCCCTTTGAAGCCTTCACCTCCTAGGTGACACTACATGTATTTGCTTGACAATTGGGCAATCTAAAGTGGTTTATGCATTGGTTCTTTATTGTGGTTTGCACCATCTTGTCCCCTTTTATAATTTTTATTTATTTATTTATTTGTTTTGTTATATTGCACTAAGAAATCATTGTAGGATCTACGTTGGGGTTATCACATTTGCTTTATGTTTCTAAATACTAGGCCTGGTCAACAACCTTAAAGGATTTCACCGAAAGTGGGATAATTTCTCATAATAGAAGCCACCACACAAGCCCTATAAATGGAATTATTATTCCACATGTATAATATGGATAGCATAAGAGGTTTTGCAAACACCAAATAATATTAGGGCGATAAACATGGTCCAAATACAACTCGGATAGAGCTTGGAAGATATTTTTAGTGTTCATTGTCATATGTCCAACCTCTAGAGTTCATGCTATCATGCCAAGGTATGACAATTTTGTTAGTAATCCATTAGAATTATGAATGGGATATTTGAAAGAATCTTCACCTTGTCCTTACATATCACATATATAGATTAAGGGATTAAGAATTTATGTTTTGGGTGTAAACTACTCCTATATTGGCATTGTTTAATACCTTAATAATTTATTACATTCATATATTAAGAAAACATTGCATGTTTGTCCTTAATACTCTAGTGGATTTCCTTAGACCATGGTTGGGTTAACCAATCCCTATCATACAAAACCTCTTCATGGCTTCCATATTATACTTATGTGCTAAATATTCCATTTCTAGGGACTTCGTGATGGTTTGGACCCTATGCATGGTCCATAAACCGTAAAAGTATATTTTAGTCCCTAAGACATTGGATTTTATCACTGGACCATGGATAGTGTCTTATAAACCATATACTATGGAAAATATTGAAATGGCTTCCACATGATATAAATAATTCCTTAATACCATCCCTGCTGAAAAAAACTTCTAATGGTGTATGTATCCAACTTGGTATCTAAAGCTTGCTTATATAAGGTGTGTGTAATGGCTCAAGACGTCCCTTTGTCCCACGAACCATGAATTCTTTAGTTAGGTAATTTCTCTCTTGTCTACCTACTTAACCATGGTCAAGACCCTAGTATCCTTCCTTTGTATGAAAAAAATTATTATAATTTCCCATATCCCACTTTGAGATTGAGGATCCTTTTTTGAGGGACCATGTAGTGTTTTGAGGCCATGTTCATGGATTAGATCCTTAAAATATTTATATAATACTTGAGCTACTTTATTTTAAATTTTTACCATGGTCAAGACCCAAAGGCCCATCCTAGGTGCACAAAACCTCTTAATGGAACCCATATCTCAATCAAAGGCCAAATATCCCCTCCAAAGGGCCTCTGTAGTGGTTTACAGATTTGTTCATGGCTCACGAGCCGTAAAATATTAATTCATAAGAACCTTTATTTTCTCCAATGGCCATGTTCAAGGTCTTCAAATCCATCCATATTGTTTGAAAAAATATATTGGTTGCATATCTCATTCGAAGTCTAAAATTTCTTATCCTTAAAAGACTAATTTTGATATATAACCCTTTGTTTCCTTCATTGACCTTGATCAAGGCACCAAGACCCATGCTAAGTACATAATGTAATTTAATGATGCACATATCCCATCAAGATACAAATGATCTATGTTTGTATGGTGATTTGATGCCTACTTTAGGGACTTTGACCCTAGAAGCTTAGTTTTGGGACAAAATCCAAAATGCCATCTCATGTGTGCAAAAGGTACTAATTGTACCAATATCTCATGTTTTAAATGTATATGCTTTAATAACTTAGATTCCTACTTCATTAGAATTTAATACATATTCACAATAACAACACAAATAGGCTCTCTGAAAGACACACAATCACAAGGTACACAACAATTTATCCTGGGAAACCCTCAAGGGTAAGAAAACCCAGCAAGAACTTCCTCAATATAGATTACCAAAGTACAATGCCCAAAGAAATAAGTATCATAAAGTAGAGAGACAAAATACAAACTCTAGAGCCAAGAGCAATCCTCCTCGTCCTTCTCAATCTTCCTCTTCTCTCTAGTGCACAATGCTTGAGTGAGTGAATGGTACAAATGAGAGGAACCAATCTCTATTTATACTTTACCTTTTACTTGAAATTTAACCTAACTAGGTCGGCCTCACTAACTTAACTCGGCCAACCTCTCTAGGGAGTCTTAAACAATATTTATATGACATTCTTTTGGGTACTAATGACCCGACTTACAATGGAGGTTTTACCTCATGATTTTTACATGAAATTTTACATTAAAGACATCTCCCGAAGGAGGAATAATACAAGTAGAATATTATTCGAAGTTGCATTATTTCAACACCCCCCCTTAACAAGAAGGGTATTCTACTAAAAACAACAACAACATGTGTGTCTTTACACAACATCATCAGAAGGAGGGAGAAGGAGGCATCAACAACATCATCTAGCACATTGGATGGTACATCTATAAATCATTGGAAGTTCTTCAATAACATCAATATCAACAACTGGAATAGTTTGTTGTAACATCATCAACATCTGCAGCACGAAGCTGGAACATCATCATCTGTAGCACAAAGCTGGAACATCATCATCTATAGCACGAAGCAGGAACATCATCATCTACAACACGAAGCTGGAACATCATCATCTACAGCACAAAGCTGGAACATCATCATCTGTAGCACGAAGCTGGAACATCACCATCTATAACACGAAGATGGAACATCATCATCTACATCACAAAGCTGGAACATCATCATCTATAGCACAAAGCTGGAACATCGTCATATACAACACGAAGTTGGAACATCATAATCTACAGCATGAAGTTGGAACATCATCATCTGCAACACATCAGTATAAGACCTGATACAACAAAAACATTGTTGATACTTCCTTTCCGAATCAAGGGATCATGGACAATCCTTCCTTTCAGAATTATGGGATTTAGTCCAACAAAACTGGTGATCCTTCCTTTCAGAACTATGTGATCATGGACAATCCTTCGTTTCGGAACTATGGGATTCAGACCAACAACACTGGTTATCCTTCCTTTCTGAACTATGGGATCATGGACAATCCTTCCTTTTGGAACTATGGGATTCAATCCAACAACATGGGTGATCCTTCCTTTTGGAACTATGAGATCATGGAGAATCCTTCCTTTCGAAACTAGGGGATTTAGTCCAACAACAATGGTGAATCTTTCTTTCAAAACTATGGGATCATGGACAATCCTTCCTTTCAGAACTAAGCAATTCAATCCAACAACACTGGTGATGTTTCCTTTAGGAACTATGGTATCATGGACAATCCTTCCTTTTGGAACTAAGCGATTCAGTCTAACAACACTGGTGATCCTTCCTTTCAGAACTATGGGATCATTGACAATCTATCCTTTCGTAAATATGGGATTCATTCCAACAACACTAGTGATCCTTCCTTTCGGGACTATGGGATCATGGAAAATCCTTCCTTTCAGAACTAAGGGATTCAGTCCAACAACACTGGTGATCCTTCCTTTCGAAATTACGGGATCATGTATTGGCAGGCGGTTTGGATGAGTCAGCTTTGCAGCATCATGGATGCTGTGCAAGGTTGAAGATACCGCGAAAGGAGGAAAACAACGCGCAAGTCGATAATAGTTTATATATTTTGGACCACATTATGTAGGTTTTGGGTCATTTGGACTGCATTATGTGGGGTTTTGGGTTAGCCTTTTTGTAGATTTTGTTAAGAAGTAGTTAGGTGGTTTCCTAAGTGCACCGCAAATGTAAAAGCGCTAGACTATAAATAGACATAGCATTGTAAGTGTTGAGAGAGACCAGAATTGACGAATTGAAAAGATAGTTGAGCATGGAGGATTTTGCTTGTTATTGTCTGTTAATCTAGGTATGCGATAGAAGAGCTATATTGTTGTATTTATGGTCTTTTGCGAAGGTTAATACGATGTGATTTTGAGCAGAATCATTGTGTATTTCCTATTTCCTTGTGATACATGCATTATGCGATATGAATCTGTGAATGATGCGATGTTTTCTTGCTGCAGTTAATGTTTTACTGTTATACCTATTATGCATTGGTGGTTTTGTCAATGATGAGATCTGTTGAATGATGTTGTAATTATGTTTAATGTCTGAGTTGAATGGTTAGATATGTTATGCAATGCTGTGATAAGTCGATGAGTTAATGCACAAGGTCCTCCTTCATTCGGCGAAAAAGTGGTTCCGTCAGCTCTCCCTTGAACATCCCGGGTGAGACTTCATCTGCTCCGCAGGTGTTACTGGACAGGGTAAAATCTATCTGGGCCGGTGCTCAGGGAGATTGTGGTGGGTTGGGTGTCGACAGTGTGAGGAAACCCTGTCATTTGGGTTTGTGTCAACATCATGGACAATCCTTCCTTTCAAAATATGGGATTCTAGTCCAACAACATTGGTGATCCTTCCTTTCATAATTACGGGATCATGGAAAATTCTTCCTTTCGAAATTATGGGATTCTAGTCCAACAACACTGGTGATGCTTCCTTTCGGAATTACGGGATCATGGACAAGCCTTCCTTTTGGAATTATGTGATTCAAGTCCATCAACACTGGTGGTGCTGAGACAATCTTTCCTTTCAGAATTACGGGACCCAGTCTTACGGAGCTACCAATACAAAACACTAGACGATCCTTCCTTTCGTAATTACAGGATCATTTTCCACCACTCACATCTTATACAATCCTTCCTTTCAGAATTATGTGATGTTAGTCTAAGGATCAACATTTAAGACTATCCTTCCTTTCGGAATTATGGGATTAATTCTAAGGATGATCAATCCCAACTTTGATACCATAGTATCATCAGCACTACTCCCACTTTGGAGGGAAGTCCACGGGGGATTCACTCAGTGAACATGTTACATATCAGGATTGTTCATAGGATATTAAATAATATCCCTAATTTCATTAAATATTGGAAAATGCCTCCTAAAATTGTATTGTTCAACCCCCCTCCCAATATACCTCTGCATTTAAGAAAACCCCTAGTTGCACTAGATATTGTAGGTATCCATTTTTATCAACCCACTTTTAATACCCCCTTTATATCATATTATCAAGTTGTAAAAAACAGGAGCCCTAACACATCTTAGTATAAGAAAACAAGATGCTAAATAAAATAATAGTATATAACTGAAAATGATCCCACCAGGATTACAGGGGGGATGATCAATTTCTAGCATTGGATAGTGGAAGACTCAATGAAATAGTAATGGGGAAGGAAAAAATGCGTAAAAGGAAACCCAGTCAAGGGATCAATGTAACAAAGAATGTAAAAGACTAATAATCCAATAGTCAATGAAAAGCTTAGAAAAGATGTGAGTTGTAGATGTTTCATACACATCCCGCCAGTCTACCAATTTTATATCATGTAAATACAAGTATAGCCATAGAGAGCTCAAATTTTCTATAATCTTAATAAATTAAAATCCATAAAAATGCAAAATTGAAACCCTTTTGTGGATGGACTTCCCTACCTTCCCATCAAAACAAACATCATTGTTGTTTGAACCGAAATCAACATAGAAAAAATCCTCTTACTTTCCATTAGCACCAAATGATCATATGCATAGCTTCGATTTGGGTCATTCACAAGATGCAATGAATTGCCTCCACTTCCTCTACATTTATTATTGCAACTAAGGGAATTAAAAACATTTAGTTATCTTTTCCTGGGTTATATCTAGATTTTTTTTATCTTTACAGGAGAGGGAAAAATCTCCATTGTTAAGTTTCAAGCATGCAATAGTTATAAAGATACAGAGATGGTGAAACTTATATGATACCATTTCATGGTAACAAGAACTCAAAGGGCATTCAAATAAGGATTTAGGTTTTCACCAACGTTCATGTCAGTTCCAATACAATATTAAGATGGATGCCTTCAATACAAGAATTAAAATCACAATTATGAATGTGCCAAATATAACTCAATCTAACAACTATT
This sequence comes from Larix kaempferi, assembly GCA_027924585.1. Lineage (NCBI taxonomy): Eukaryota > Viridiplantae > Streptophyta > Pinopsida > Pinales > Pinaceae > Larix > Larix kaempferi. The sequence continues at coordinate 3,212,600 of BSBM01000014.1, forward strand.
CCTAACTGGCAATGTGAAAATGGTAAAGAAGAAAAAAAATTGAAAGAAATAATTAGTCAAGAAAGATTGATCTAACTTTTCTTGGTTCTAGTGAGCCAAGAAAGATTGATCTTAGTTTTCTTGGTTGTCGTGGAGCAAGGTTTGATTGAAACAACCATTGAGCATTGGAGTTCTCCTAACCCTCTTTTTTTTTAGGTTTTTTTGCAAAAGAAAAGTATATATAGATGTTTAAGAGCAAATGCAAAGGAAGGTATGCAGAAATTTAAGAGATAGAATATGTTTTTTTTTTCTTTCTTTATTTATTCTACATGAATTGGCCCTATGTGCATAGAAAAATTAAAAAATTGGGAGACATGGTTGTAGAGGATTATTTATTTATTTAGTTTTAAAATTTGTAACAACCACATAAATGTAAATCAGGATTCATGCAAAAATGAAAATATAAGTTCAATTGTTGAGTTCGATGCAACTAAGAAGAAAATTTATATAGGTTGATTTACGCATATACATGGAAGAAGCATAGAGGAGAACCATAATTCAATATAAATATAAAAAACTATGGAGACAAGAGCTTCCCAAACATTTCCTTCCAAGTTAGACTGCAAGTGTTATAAAATAAATAGCAAACTATGAAGGTCCCACGAGGAATTCAATGGGTGACAAAATATGGATGGGAAAATTTCTTGCGTTATAAAAATGTGAATCTCAACAATCAAACGGAGGCACAAATCACGATAAATTATTCAAACAACACTAGGAATTCAAAAGGACATATCACATTTATGGATGGAGGCACAATTGACTAGGAATTTAAGAGCACAACTCATCAAGGGGAAGATCACATTTATGAAATTTATTATTTTATTATTTTCTTCTTATTTTTTTACTACCCATTTTCATGGCCAATGAAAGCTTACATAAATCCCATTCATGAAGAAAATTATTCTAAAACAAAAGAAGACTTTATAAGTTCAATGATTTCGAGGTATAAATATAGCTCATGATTTGAATGCTATTCCCTAGTAGTAGTTAGGACTAATTTTAAACCATCCCATGATTTGGAGGTATGAATCTAGCGCGCGATTTGGAGGTTATTCCTTAGCAAAAAAATAGGACTGATATGAATCCAAGCTGCGATTTGGAGGTATGAATTGAGCCCGTGATTTGGAGGTATGTATACATTCCATGATTTGGAGGTTATTTCTCATCCCACCCAAATAAAATAACCCCCAAGACTTATATTTCTATGTCAAATTAAAAAAAATGCCCTGGACCCCTTAATACGAGGAAATATATTTTTGAAGTTTTAAGAAGTATTCAAACCCCCAATATGAATGGGAGTGATATGATATTGACTCGCTAGTGAACCCCTTGTGGGGAAGTCCTTATGGAATACACCAATATTGTCACAGAAGTGCTCAAACTATGCACGAGACAGAGGCTTAGTCAACACATCTGCAAATTTATCATATGTTCTCACATATTGGAGCTTTATAGCTCCCTTCTACACCATACCTTGAATTTGTATAACCGTACAGTCTAAAGTCATGATCCCTCGTATAACTGAGATCATAGTATATCGTACATGTTAGGTACCTCATCACATGCTTTGCAGATACATGGTAAACACATCTGGGGTCAACCAAATACTGACTCAAGGTGTTCACAACAAATCATATATCTGGCCTGGTATTCATCCGATACATCAATGACCCAATAATCTTCATGTAAAGTGTTACATCCACTAACTCCGATGAAGCATCAAACATAAACTTCAAATTTGTATCCATGGGTGCGGTGATGGCTTTACACTCCCACATATCAAATATTTTCAATATTTCTATTGTATACTTTCCTTGGTTAAGGAAGATTCCTTCCAGGCTCTGTCATACTTCAAGACCTAGAAAATAATGCATCAAGCCAAGGTTTGTCATCTCAAATTTTGCAACAAAATTCTTCTTTCATCGGTTGTGCAAATCTGAGAGCTACATATTCTTCATATACTTCTTCAAGCTGGCACATGTGGTTCTTTGTAGAGAGTTCTAAATTATGTAGGTTACTTGATATATACTTCTACTTTAATTACACCATCTGTCTAGTGTAATATACATCGTTTTCCACTAAGGAAACGTCTTTTCATAGTCGACTCACTCTCACTTTGTTCATTAATAGTATGCTTGATTTTATAAGTCTTCTTGAATGTCATCGTCACTTGTTCTTTGGAACAAGTCTCATTATTCTCTTGTAGGAGAGTGTACACGATCTTTGCTACAGGTCAAATTTAGTTTCGTGATTAGAAACATTTCATAAAAATCAATTCTTATGTATAAATATATAGGTCTCACAGTCATGCAACTATCTTAGCCAATGCTTCAACACAACATTCATCCATATGGTAACTTTCTAGATACCTTCCATCTCTACTAGAACATTATTAAGAGCGTGCACTACTCCCAATATGTCACCAAAGAGGTTTCACTCTAGATAAGCAGCAATGGAATGTTTTATAGCACCAAGGGGCCACTTACCCATCACATGCATGTTAGTAATATTATGTTCATCAATGCAAACATTCTGATCATGCATAATACACATCCTAAATCTAGGAGCATAAATATGTACACAACTGAACATTACAAGAAATGACAATTAAAATACTTATCTTTGTTTGTTTGATAGGATCTCTCTTGATCCTTGTCTCGTTACAGGAATTTCTGGAATCTGCTCTACTCCATCATCTGATTCTAAGGACTTGTTCCTTTCTTTCTTATGACCGACAATGTTGAACAAGTCTTCTATACCACAACTCACAAGGACTCAGGGTCCTCGCTATTAGGGATGAGTCAACATGTCCCATTAATCCCTTCTTATCTAATGTTGAGATAGATAAGAGGTTATTCTATCTTCCTGATTTGGATTAAATTACACATTCCTCATCATTGGAGGAATCTTCTTTGGCCTTTATCATATCCTTCTTGCACTTTGATTTGGCCTCATCTCCCTTTGGTTCTTTAAATTCTTCTTTTATGAATCCATTTAGGTCATATTCTTCAAGAATGAGCCTAAGCTTGTGAAACTGCTTCTGGATTGACCTAGGGTTGGATAGAGAAACCCTATTTTTTCAACTTTGATATCTTGTGAAACTGATTGGACGAAAAGAGACACCTCCTCAAGGAAATTAAGGAAAAGTACTCCTTTTCCAAAACCCGTGGACAGGATTTCAAAATAGTTGATGCCCTAGTTTCTTCAATTTCTACTGCAGATTTGTTGGCTCTTAATTTTGATGTATCTATGAAATTTATGCTCTTCAAGGTCTGAAACTTTGTTCTATGATATTATGATCTTTCCTCTATCCAAACCCACAGTTTAGACCAATATTGGATTCACCAAGTGGAACTTATGCTAAGTTTCCCAAGATGACATATTTATGGATTGTTTCAGTATAATGAACTTGTACGGACTTCCACGTGTTACTTTTTCATCTACGGGTTCTCAAACTCATAGCAGATAAACTACAGTCCGTGCAATTTCTAGAATATCTTACGAAATTCGATTTGGATCTTCCTAGCCTAATATATAACATTTCTCCTTAGGTCACCTGTTTAAAACTGAATTCTGGAGGAGGCTGGAACCCTTATTTTCATGGATCATATATCCTAAAGTGCAATGAATATGAGGCTTAAACTAGCACACAATTTACGTGAACCTTTCAACTCCGTCTTGTCCAAGTTTCATATCCTAAATCTTTGCCAAAAGTGATCTATAGCGAAAATTCCAAGATGACTAGTTTCCGGAGAAAGAGAGAAAGATTTACCCTAGTGAAAGATGCTCTTTTCAATCTAGCTCTGATACCATGTTAAATTTATATCCTGTAATAAATTAGATTCCTACATCATTAAAATTTAATACATATTCACAATAACAACATAAATATGATCTCTGAAAGACACACAATCACAAGGTACACAACAATTTATCCTGGGAAACCCTCAAAGGGAAGAAAACCCATCAAGAACCTCCTCAATATAGATTACCAAAGTACAATACCCAAAGAAATAAGTCTCATAAAGAAGAGAGACAAAATCCAAACTCTAGAGCTAAGAGAAATCCTCCCCCTCCTTCACAATCTTCATCTTCTCTCTAGTGCGTAATGCTTGAGTGAGTGAATGGTAGAAACGAGAGGAACCACTCTCTATTTATATGTTACCTTTTACTTGATATTTAACCTAACTATGTTGGCCTCACTAACTTAACTGGGTCGACCTCTCTAGGAAGACTCAAATAATATTTATATTACATTTTTTTGGGTACTAATGACCCGGCTTACAATGGAGGTTTTACCTCATGACTTTTACATGACTTTTTACATTAAAGACATCTCCCGAAGGATAAATAATACAAGTAGAATATTCTTCGAAGTTACATATTTCAATATAACTCAAGGACATAGGTACTTTTTAGAGGGTTTTTGTTGTTGTTTGTTAAATATTTACTATCCCACAAAACCCATAAGATTAATTGAAGGATTAAGGACCTTATTTTCCTCTCACAAACCTAGTTGAGGCTCAAAGACCCATCCCTGCTACATAAAAACTTCTAATGAAACCCCTATACAACTCTTATTCAAAAGTTCCATTTCAAAGATCCAATGTTATAGTTCAAGTCCTTGATCATGTCCTATTAGATCAATAATCTTTTTTTTTAGGATCTAATTCCTTATATCTCCCCCCCAACCATGGTTCAGAACTTAAGACCCATGTCTAATGCACAAAAAATCATAATGGTATCAATATATTTCTCGAAGGAGAATGATGACCTATATAGGACATCTTATGTGGTTTATGGCATTATTTATTGTCCTTTATCCTTAAGGATTCATCAAGGACCCAAGGACATTATGTTCCTCCTTGATCATCACCAAAGCCATACATCCCTAGTGCACAAGACTTCATAATGGTATATGTATTCTACTTGGAGGTCAAATATCACCTCTAAAAGGCCTATCTTGTATTAGGTCATGCTCATGGTCAATGAGCCTCAATAATCCATTTGTTGTCTAAGACGCTTTCTTTCCTCCCATGACTATGGTTAAGGCCTTGAGAGCCATCTGATTATGCAAAACACTTAATTGTGTCCATATCCATGGTTTATTCCAAGGATTCACTTTAAAGGGTATATGTTATGGTTTGTGACCAGAGAAAATTTCCCATTACATCGAAAATATTATGTTAGGACATAGTTCCCTCAATTTATTCCCCAACCATGGTATAAGATCCATCTCCAGTGCACAAAACCTCATATTTTGAGCCATATCCCACTTCAGGGATAAATATCATGTATATAGTGCATATTTTGTTGTTTGAGGCCTTGTTCATGGTCCTTGGTCCTTGGACGCTTCATATAGATCATAAGGGCCTTATTTTCCTCTAATGCACATTGTTAAGTCCTTGAAACCTATCCCTACTATCCAAGGCCTTATATGAGCAATCATAATCCACATGGAAGACAAACATTCATTTTCGAGGGCCTATGTGACTGCTTGAAGTCCATGAGCCCTACATGCTTCATTTGGAGATGAATTACCTTGTCTTCATCCCCATACAATGTTCAAGTCCTCGAAACCTATTACTCATGTAAAAAACCTCCAAAGAGCACCCAAATTACTATTTCACACCAAATATTTTTGTTAGAGGAACTATGCGATGGTTTGAGGTATTGATCATGATTTAAGCATTGATTTTTTATTCTTTTTCAAAATTAGCAATTATTTATGTATAAGCATAAAATGATAGTATTATAAACATGTATCTTCATATCCTTTCAAGCTAATGAACTCCAATGTTAAGGTAAAAAGTTATGAAAAATTACTAAAATATTTTTCTATATTAAAAATAATGCTTGTGTTTTGGAACACATATGTTATTAACATGTGCATATTTCTAAAGCATATGTAAATTCTTGTGCATTCCTTTGTAATAATATGGCGAACTCATAGTTCTATGAGTTCAATGAACCTCAAGGAAATATGTATGATGTGCATTCCTGTGTAATAATATATCGAACTCATAGTTTTATGAGTTGAATGAGCCTCAAGGAAATATGTATGATTGAATTAAATGGCCAACATGAAATGAAATATAGTTCGGTGAATGCCTATTAACAACAATTAAGCTAAACAACCAATGCAACTGTTATGATCAAATGTATCTAATAAGCAAATTGGAATGCTAAAAATACCAATAATGTATTTGGGATTTTCTAAGAGAATATGTATGATTGAATTAAATGACCAACATGAAATGAAATATAGTTCGGTGAATGCCTATTAACAACAATTAAGCTAAACAACCAATGCAACTATTATGATCAAATGTATCTAATAAGCAAATTGGAATACTAAAAATACCAATAATGTATTTGAGATTTTCTAATACCAAATGTCAATCTTTATTTTCCAAGAAATAAATTTGTCAACTCGAAAAAAAATCACTTACCTTTAGAAAAGACCCGAAACTTAATGCATTAAGTTATTCTTTGGAACAATGTAAACATTATTTTGTCTTATAAACTGAATGATGCAAACAAATTGTGATGGGTAACTTTAATAGATAGAATCATTTAAATCTAATTAAGCATGTTGAATGTTGCCTGCCCCATAGTGAGTTGCTCCCTACCACATATTAAGAGGATAGGTTGAGATTCATGACAAAGTACGTCACAATATCATTGCATTGTGTTTGCACTCGCACATAATCTAGATTTTGAGAAAATTTTGATACGAACCTTGTTTGAATATATATATATATATATATATATATATATATATATATAAAACTTATTTATCATGTTTAATTGTGATATAATATTTTTAAATAGTAAAATGTGAAAGTTCGATTAAAAAAATATATTTTGATGATTTTTACAATTTATCTCACCATAATTTTTTTTAGATCTTTTCAAAATTAGTTGTTCAAAACTTAACACAATTATTTAGTTACACCGATAGTTGTTTAGATATTATCTGAGATATTGTTATACTCACATGCATCCATCTTGATTAAGATTTAAATAAGTTTCAGTTAAACTAACATGTGATAAAAAAAAGTGGCATGTTTATTAAATAGTATTTGTTTTATGTTTATATTAATTAGTTTAATGTTTATGTTAGTTTAATGTTTATATTAATTAGTTTAATATTTAGCTTTTATTTAACAACCAACCATCTCCACAAAACTAAGTCATTAACTACATCTATATAAATTTTTTATTCAATCATCGTCATTATAGAAAGACTAGGTTAAGAGAATCGTCATTATGGAAAGACTAGGTTAAGAGACTATGAGAAATCCTACAAGTGGTTACTCATTCAAAATTAGGAGGCGGATAATGAGCATGTTTCTTCTTTATTTCAGGGAATATTGGCTGATTAATCCCACGCCCTCAAGAAAATTTTCGTCTAAATTGGAATATATTGTACAGAACGGTATGAACAACCCTACTTGAAAATTCAACATGTACATCTTCAGAATGTCAAAAATAATTTTTTTACGGAGACAATTACAACTGACATATGGCCCAGCTAAGAAAACTTTTCTTCAGCTATTGAGGAATTAAGAAGGCCTTTGAATTCCTACCATTCAGATTTAAATGGGTAAGCAGAGATGTCGATGGAATTTGACTGGCCATGTTCCATTTTTGTATATCTGCAGCATATGAGGAGAGCAACTTCATAGTAAGTTATATGCGGCAAGGGCGCTCAGAAATCCCAAACTTGCAGCGCTGCGATCTTGAAGTTTGAAAAATCCGTGAATCCATTGAATTGCACTCTCTAAAAACGCAATCCTTCAGACCCACATGATCCGATCACAATATTAACAATCTTGAAGGATTCTGGGCGACCGTAGACAATATGAAACCCTAAGCCCAACAAAAACAGAATAAACAAATATTCAAAACTGGGACTTCGGCCTGCGAAACTATAAGCAGCGGTGTGTGCTAATGAGGTGCTTCGAGACGCCGGCCAAGGACTGCAAATTGCATTTAACGATGGTATCGATGAAAAAACATGTGTCCTCTTTCGTATTCCCATGTGGCACATCCACCACGTAGGATTCGATCACAATGGTTCCGGGTTTCCCATTTATAAGCCTCTCGTGCAGACTGATGGTAGATTGATAATTGCTGAGCCTGTGATCGCCTCCGACGATACTGAAGCTCAGAATATGGCGTTTGTCGTCCAGAATGTCCAGACGCTCGGTGCTAGTAGCCGCAGGGAGACCGGAGACGACACGAACCTCCCTGAGGCAGCCCTCCTTGACCTCCCCCTCACCCCGTATGCAACAGCTACGGACGAAGTGCTTGTAGATTTGGGGCTCGTCGAAGCGCCGTACTAGAGACCACACCGTGTTCACTGGCGCCTCCACTCGCTGCACCATCACCGATGAGCACCTCCTGAGTTTTCTTCCCCCATCATCGCGCGAATGAGAGTGGTATCGTCCCACCATCTCCTGCAGCCACTCACCGTATTCTTGATCTTTCTCCCGCAAATCATGCACGGCGCCCGTCTTGCTAATTTGCTTCGATCCGCCTGACGATCTGGAGCTCGGGTCCTCCTTGTCAGTACGTACCGTGATTAAATCCCGCGCTGATCTCCACAACTGCTGAGGCCGTGTTTCATACATCATTGCCATCGATCCCCAAAAATGCAACAATGACAGATACCTCTTCAGAGTTTCGAACCCAAACCTCTCAATGCACAATCGCCAGTAAAATCACAATTCTGTTCTCTCAGAACCGGCGCTCAGGGCTCATACAAACAAGCAACCCGTTTGATGGAGCGAGAGCAAGTTAATGTCCTCCAAGATTGGACTTGTATGGGGTTGGGTTTTGTGACGCTTATATAAGCTTCGATCCGGCGACCTCCTAAAAAATATGACGGGATGCTCGAAATCTCGATCCAATCTTCGTATTGCTGTCATTGTCAAAATCCAATTCTGATTGTTCGAGCAACATGCACAGACTAATACATAGAATCCCATCCACAGAAAGTAGAAGAGTTTAACTTTTCGTCTCCATAGAATCCCATCCACAGAAAGTAGAATCAAGTTGCGACGCATGCATGTGCTGCGCAGTTGCTCAACTTGCTTGGTAGACCCACGGCGTAGAGTTGGCTTTTCGTGGCCCGCACTTCTCCACGTGCTGAGGGTTTAGATTATTGTTAAACCTGCGAAGCTACTTCTTCCAACAAAATATTGAAAATTTGTATGGTGGTAATGATTTTGGCGTATTTGGCGACCTTCGTGAATGAGATTTGCACATTATTGCGATCGCTCTCACAAGTAGATGAGGTTTTCAACAGAGTTGCACCTACATTCTGACCATTGCGGCAAGCAAGACTTTTTAGCTTCACATCCACTATGCTATCGTAAGCATTTTCTCCTTGTCATAATGACAAATACATGTACTGTAAATAGAATCCAAGTTATATACTTCATTAACCATCTTATAATGTCAAAGTCAAGTAATGAGGATGATGTACTATCACAGCCACAACAACCATAAGTAATGTAAGTAATGTGGCCGTGGCCGGTGAGATAGACACAGTTAACCATTTAGTTTTGTGGAGACAGTTGGCTCTTAAACAAAGACTAAAGATTAAACTAATTAATATAAACATAAAACAAATACTATTTAATAAACACATCCTTTTTTAACCACCACTTAAATGAAGCTTATTTAAATCTTAATCAAGATGCATTTAAGCATAACTAGCATAGATCCATCTTAAAGGGGATCTACCAAGCGCCAAGAGGGATCAAATCTCTCGAAGTGCAAAATCCTTTTTAGAGTGCAAATGTTGAGGAAGCATTTTAATTTATCTAATCTATGTATTTTTATATATATGCCCATGTTTTAGAATAGTCGACATGTTATTTTTATAATAATTTATTATTTTTTAAAAAGGACACATGCCATCTCCAGGATGAGCACGGAAGAAGTTACACATATCCCCCTATTGGGTTGTAGAATGCGCCTCTTCGGCGCAACTAGATAAGACGACCATGAAATGAATCCTAACTATACACTTGTTATAGTTAGGATTCATCTCATGGCCATCGTATCTAGTTGATCCACTCAAAGAAGTCCAAAATCTCAGATAATATCTAAACACCTATCGGTATAATGAGCCATGAAGATTTAGATTTAGAGATATTGAAATTGATCCTTTTCAAGCCAATTCAAAGTGGGGAAATTCTATTTATAAAGGTAGTTTAAAAAATATCTTTCAAATATTACTTGTGGAAGACAAAATATTATAAAATTTTGAAAAGGGTTACATTTTCAATAACCTATGAGTGTATGTATTTTCAACTCTTAGTTTCTCAATGACCATTGTGCCTTCCTTATTATATGAGGACAGTCGTGAATAATGAGAAAGATTCAAGATTCATTACATGTTACTTGCATCTAAACACTAAAATCCTTTATATTCTTAGTTGACCTTCATTTATTACTAAATATAGCACGTACCCTTCCACAACATTAAATTTATAGCTCATGCCCAAATAATCCTACCATCGTGTATGCACCATTTTAAGTATTTTAAGTGATCTTTAAGAAAGTATTCGTCTAAAAATTTAGACACTTGTCTTTTTTAATTCCCACTTGAATCCATATGTTATGCTTATTATCAATCAATGTCTATATGATAATGACATTGCATTTAGTGTCCATCCTTAATGTGTTCAAATAACTCACTCATCATAATTCCATAAACAAAAGTACAATTAATCAAGGGTTATGTATGTAAATGGTAATGGAATTGGATAGTTGTTTACAAAATTAAGTACAAATGTGTGATTCAATGACAATTTTGAAAAGAAAGTAGTTGACATCTAGCAATCCCAAGGAAATCAGACCATAAATCTTAAATTACACCATAAATCTTAAATTACACCATAAATCTTCTTGATGCTTGCATATCACATTCCCTTAAAGGTATTGACCTAGTGATTCATAGTTATTTTCTTTAATTGAGATTATTACGTTGCTACATATTCTAAGTTGTGACATGGTTATAGTGTTGATATCTAATGATTTTGATTATTATTTGAGCACATTGGATGATATCCAATAAATTTGATTATTATTTGACATCTTCATCATTGCAATAGATATTTCAGAAAACAAAAACAAAACACATAATTCATAAATTAATGTAAACCACTCAAGTTCAAAATTCAAAAAACTCTAGTAAGCTAAGTGAAATGCTCTAACTTTTACAAATTCTTGATTAAGTTTACATATATCACAAAATCTAAAATGTGGATTATGGTAGTAATAATTGTGAATATATTCATTCAATTTTCTATGTAACATTAAATCCTCACTCCTTTCTTAATCAAAATCATCATTTTCCATTTCTTAATTTTATGCATTGTTATCTATCGGTCTCTTTCATATTCTTCTGGTTGCTTCTAGAAACACATTGACATTACTGTGATGATACTTTGCAGACTATCAAATATTTGAGAACACCCCATAACTCTCTTTCCACTTCCTTGTCTCGCTCTGAAGATGAGTGAGACACATCATTTGCAATGTTAATGCTTGGAGAATTTTTATTTTTATTTTTGGGTGATATTCTTAAATGAAAAAGGTAACCCAACTCTTGTTATCATTATTACTATGAATTAGGGGTTATTCTTTATCATCCATTCTAGCACACATTTTGGATGATTTAAGAGATGAAGAGAACAATGAATATCCTCAATGCGAATAACATATTTGTTCTTCTACATAAGTAATTTCATTTAGTTTTTTCTCTAAATAATGAAGTATGGATGCAATAATGATAGATTTGCATGTTCCTAGAATCCTACAAAGCAAATAGCGTCTCTTCATGGCTGAAATAATGTTTTGATAGAATTATCACCCTTCAAAAGATGTTAAGAGTATCTTCACACATTCAAATAAGAAAAGCTTCAATCAAGGTCTTCTACAATTTTTCTCATTTATAATAAAATATACAATGGACCAAGATTTAAACATAAGATTTATGATCACACATCATATGGATGCACACAATAGATCCTCTTATTGCGTAGAGAAGCATTTTCTACAACCCAAGTGGGTGAGATTTGGAAGGTCTATAATTGTGACGTGGCACATTTAAGCACTCTCTCTCACACACACACACATATATAACCAAGCACACGTGGGCTCCAAGTTTAAATTGGCTACATTGTAAAACACATTTATATAAATATATATATCAAATTTCAAATTCAAATTCCATTAAAGCATCTTGAAGCTCTATATTGGTTGATAAGGTATCTTAAATATTAAATAAATGTTTTCACAAATAATTACAAGGGCTAGGGCAAGCTAATGTTGGTCTCTCATGACACATTAGTGACAATGCAAACCTAAAAAAAACACTATGTTAACTTAGAGGGATGACTCGATATACATCCATAATGAATTTGAATATGGTGTAAAAACTGAAATGTAGGAAAATGAAGTAGCTTTCCAAATATATGATTTTTATTTATAGAAATCATGTATAACTAGGTGAAATTTGTGTTTTCCCAACTTTGGTATGTTAAATTTCAAGCAAAATATAGTGTATATGTGTTTGTTAGTGCAACCTTGTAGTACATAAACAATGGAATTTCGCTACCAAAAATTGTAGAGATGCAGATAACACATTGATCTAGTGCACAACAATGTTTTTAATATATATATATATATATTATGGATGTCTTTCTATCATTGAAATAACAAGTCCTTTTGTTAGTGTAGCCTAAATGAGTCTTAACATTATCAAACAATTATTTATTTATTTTTTAGATCATAGGTCTTAGTGTGTTCTAGTGAACCATATAATTTGTGTAAAAAACACTTAAGGCAAAAAAACATTATAGCAGAAACAAAGGAGGTATGTTTTTTAAGATTCTGGTATAAGTCGAAAATATCATTAAAAAGGTAAATAGTTTTTTTTTTAAATACATATTTGTAATCTACACAGTCAACTGTATATGGGTTTATAGTTTCATTAACAACATATTTGTCTAGTCTATAAAAAAATAATGTAAAAAATAGAGCTATAGAGAGATCGTGAAAATGAGAGGTTTTCATGAATTTGCAATGTGAAGCACTAGGTTTGTCATCTTGAACCTAAATCCAAACCAACCTAGTCAACAAATAAGTAACACTTCCACCTATGAAATTCAAATTTAAAAAAGTGCGCACAGGCTCTAAAAGTGTGCAAGTGATTTAAAAGTGCACACACACTCTAAAATCGCATGCATGCTTTTATAATTAAAAAAATATGCTTTAGTATTTTGGCCATAACTTCCTATCCATATATTAGTTTTTGGAGTTCCTTATATCAATGGAAAGGGATTGAAGATTCCTACATGATTATATCATTATTGTTTTATGTTTATACAAAAAAATATTGTTTATTTTTAAAAACGAATAGAAAATAAATGTTTAGGTCATCATAGATACCTCAAACCGGTACATAGTCCCTCCAATAATGATATTTTGTGTTCAATGTTATTTGAGTGCTATTGTGAATTCTTTTAAATGAGGGATAGGTTTTAGGAACATAGCTATCATAAGTGGAGGGAAAAAATTTATTAGGCTCTGAATGAATATGTAGGGGTCTTACACCATGAAAAAAGGACTCAAACCATCACATTAGCCCTTTAAAGGGAATGTTTTGCCTCCAAGATGAGTATGATGACTCCTATAATTCCTTGGAAAGTAGTAATGGGTTTCAAGGCCTTAACAATGGGAGTTGGAGGAAAATAAGACCTTCAATCCCTATATGAAGTGTCTAGGGACCAAATACCATAAACAAGTCCTTAAACCAAAAAACGTGCACTATATAGTAGATCATTATAATTAAATGGGGATATGGGTGACATTATGTGATTTTGTGCACTAGGGATGGGTCTTGGATCATACTTGGAGAATAACATGAGCGAATTCTACCCTAAGATAATATTATTGAGGTAATGTGAAATTATCAAGGCCATGAACCATAGCATACACCCTTTAAACTGGATCTTTGGTATAAAAGATGTCTATGGGAATAATAAAGGGTTTTTTCATAGTGGAATGGGTCTCGAGGCCTTGAATGGAGTCATTAGAGGAAATCAAGAGCCTTCTATAGGTGTCTTAGGGATTTGGGAATGATGTTCTAGGGAAGAACAATGTGATTTTTTCTCTAATGAAACCATTAAGGCATTCAATTTCGTGAACAATGAATCAAAGCACCACGCATGACTTCCTAGGGTTATCCATGGTGATATGTATTTAGTATTGTGGCCTTGGAACCTTATACATGGTCATTGGAGGAAGGTTGAACCATGATTCCTAAAGGAATCTTCTAGCCATGTGGGGCTAATAAGGTTTCCTCCACAAAACACACATGGCCTCCTAAGAGTATAATTGACCTATGATTGAGGATGTTGAAGCCATATGGTGGATTTAAGTAGTATGTAGGTGTCTTAGGGCCCTAGGAATAATGTTCCAGGGAAGAAGACCATACTACATTTTGCCCTAAAAAAACCCTCAAGGCATCCAAAGCCATGAACAATGCCTCAAAGCACTATCCATGACATTGTAGGGGTATCCATAACACTATGTATCAAGGTATTGTGGCCTTGAGGGCTTCAACATGAACAATAGAGGAGAATTGAATGTGTTCCTAATGCACGTGTGTTCTCTTGGATGTATGTTTGAAAGGGGGGGGAGAGAGGGAGGGACTTGTAGATGGAGAAAGAAAATGGTGAGGATGAAGACGATTTAGATGAAGACGATGATGATGATGATGATGATGATCATCATCATCATCATCATCTTCATCATCATTTTCATCTCTCCCTT